>RJWT010040395.1:0-12346 GCA_004365215.1 Cuniculus paca
TGTTGAGCACAATCAAGAGTAAAGAAATAAACTCATATTTATAGTTTCTTTTTCACAAAGAAACCAGAACAATTTAGTGAGCAAAGGGTAGTGCCCCTCCCTCAGTAAATGGTACTGGAATGCCAGCATATGCATGAGCAGGTACTTGGACTCTTATCTGATTCCACACAAAAAATAATTCAAACTGAACTGTTAGCCTAAAAGTAAAAAGTAAATCTATACCTCTGAGTTTCTAAGGAACATAGAAAAGAAGTTTTGTGATTTAAAGCTTTTTGTTCTTTGTCACCCTATCAAAAGCATAAGACACAAAAGAAAAAAGTTGATATATCAGAGTTTATTAAAAAAAATTCATTTGTATTTCAAAAGATACAATTAATTGAAGAAAACAAGGTATAGGCTGGGAGAAAATATTTTTAAAACTATATCTAATAAGTAACTTGCATCTGGACAGTATAATACAAAATTTTTACAACTCAGTAATAAAAATAAATAACCAGTAGCAATCAGGCAAATAATTTGCATAGACATTTATTCAAAGAATATGTACAAATGGCTAGTAACTATGTGAAAAGATGTTCAACATCATCAGCTATCAGAGAAATTAAAATCAAAACCACAATGAGATAGTGGGTTGCAATGAAAAAGACAGAAAATAGCAAGTGTTGGCAAAATAGGGATGAACTGGATCTCTGACCTTATAGTTGGTGTGAATATTAAGTGATTCAGCCAAGTTGGAAAATAGACTCCTAAAATGTTACCATAAATTTATATGACCCAGAAATCCCTCTTCCAGATTTCTATTCAAGAGAAATGAAATTACTGAATTATACCCTTAAGTGGATTTTATGGTATCTAAATTATATTTCTTCAAAGCTGCAAAACTTATGCAACATACTTGTAAATAATGCTGCATCTTCTCCATTGCAACCAGAGAGTACATGGTGCCCGTTTGTCTCATTATTTTTTTTGTAATCATGGTTCAGTTAATTCCTGCTAAATTTCTCCACTGCAAACATACTTGCTATGATGTGAATACTAGTGTTCATCCCAAATTCCTTTGTTGAAATCCTAATTCTCAAAGTAATGGCATTAGGAGATGGGATCTTTGAAAGGTAATTAAGTCATGAGAATAGACCCCTCATAAATTTGATTAGTACCCTGATTTTAAAAAAGAACTTTTTAGTCCCTTTCCACCGTGTGATGATAAAACAAGGAAGAGACATCTATGAACCAGAAAGTGGCCCTTAAAAACACTAAATATTCTGGTTCCTTGATCATGGCTCTCCAGCCTCCTGAACAGTGAAAAACAAACTTTTGTTGTTTGTAAACCACCAGACTATTGTATTTTACAGCAGTCTCAATTGACTAAGATAATATCTTTTCCAGGTATTACTAATAAATAACCTATGGGCTGATGTTTTGATCATCTGTGAAAACTCTTTTATCCATTGAAACTCTTGCTAAATAATTTCATCATTTATTTTTCAGCTTTATTAACTGGGATCTCTCATAAAGAAGAATTCACACTCCACTTCATTTTTTTTCTTGCCTACCACTATGGACACTTCTTTTCTATTTAATGTTATAATCCATCTCATTACTATTGTTTTTTATGTTCATATTGTCCTACACTTGGCCAGTTGGAGTCCTTTTGAACCAGTTCCTTTTTTGGGGGGTCTGTTCTCATCAGACTTCACGTAGCTCATTACTAAAGTACTAAAAGGCATTCCAGGCTACCCCTGTTCTTTTACCTGAATCAGTCATTTCCTCATGTACCCTTAATTGTTTTAGGTGGCTAAAGGTGATGATTATCAAAAACCGTATCTTCTTTGTCCTCTCCATCTCCACTGAGTTGAACCCTAAAGTGTTATAGAGTCCATAATAAAAATTCCCAGTAAGTGATGGTCAGATTAAATCATGTCATAATGATCTGAGGACACTTGGGAATCCTGAGATGAATGTAGTGGTGAACAAGAAGACATCAGGGATGGACCAGAGCTCCAGCAGACTTTGATTCATAGGATAGCATTTGCGGGTCAACACAGCATCAGATTCATGCTCTCCAAATGTAAAAATAATTACATACTGCCAAAGGGTTCTGGGAAAATTAATTTGATAATACCTTTAAGGAGATTTGAAGATCAAAAGTTCTCTGTGTATGCTAGTATCTTTAACTTAAATGGTACTTCTGCTCCTGATAGAAACTGGGCTGGCTACTAAACACAGTGTCACTGTGGAACCATGTGAGATGCATCAAGCGGCGGAAATCTGAGTGGCGACACCACACCAGGAACACACATGAAGCAGTAAAGTATGAGTGGCACTTGATTTCTAAACTCCAGGAGTGTATTTCATTGAAGCAATGCTGATTGACTCTCCATCATGCCTACCTGCTATGTGTGACGCGTTGCACATGTACCTTTTTCTAATTCTATTTCTTTATTCCTCTCTGTTATTAACTCTACACTTGCAAAAATCTCCAAGTGAGGGCAGATAAAAGTATGAAAAAGAAAAAATCATGTTGAAGAGAAAATGCTTTCACGTGGCCTGAGCCTAAGTTAAGTAAGTCACCTCTCTGTGACTCCGGCTACTTAGAAATGATGATGTTGTGGCCCCAGCTTGACATGTTATTGGAGATATGTGAAGAACTGCAACCTGCAAGGTCAGGCTACAAAGAACAGGTGAAGAGGAGGGAGATTGGAATGTGTGAGCAGTAGCTGGTAATAATACACTGCGCTATGGACCTGTCTTTCAATTTCAACCAGCTATATATTCATGAGGGTAGATAATGGAGACTTGGGGCCACATGATGTATTGGTAGATTATTTTTTGTTTTATTTTGCCTTTGTTTGAGACAAGGTCTTGCTGTGTAGTTCAGGGTGACCTCAAACTCATGCTTTAGCCTCTCAAATGCTGAGATTACAGGCATATGCCACCACATCTGACTATACTGGTAGATTATTTATAAAACCAGCTGCAATTACTCTACCCTTCTCTATATGCATATCACTTCTGCGATGCAACCTGTCACTTCTTACAGATGAACAATGGAGTGTATTCTCTTCTCATGAACTGGCTTGACCTGAGATTTGGTAAATCAAGAGACATTTTAAGCATGTATTATGACTTTTAGCTTTCCATTGCTGTAATAAAATACTTCAGATAGTCAACTTCCTCCTATTTAACAGATGCAAAGCTGCAAATTGTAACCATTTCTCTAGGGGCCTGTGAGGTATCTCTATGGCCTCTGAACTATTACAGGTAGCAACAGCCACATGCAGAGAAAGCTTTTTGTTCATTAAAGTCTTTTCAACAGTTTGATGTTAAAGAAACTGTCCTCTTTTCAGAAGGACGTGGGGATGATGGGAGTGTTTTTAGACACACCCATGAAAGACATCTATGAGCCCGAACATCCATTTTGATTCATACTCTTCAGTTATAAGAGGTCTCAGATTCAAAGTCCAGACACACAGTTCTGGGAAGTAACAAAGGCAGAGCGTGCATCACCAAATGTGTTTGTCTATGATTTCCGAGCAGGTCACCTTAGAGCAGTGAGCAGACAATCTCACATTTTCCAAGTGTAAAGACCCAAGAAGGAGCCCAGGCTGCAATGTGATCAGACCTGACAATAGTACAGATGAAATGCCAGAAGCAATTTCCTTTATGCCCAGCAGGTAAACAATCCTCTGCCTTCAGAATCACATCCAGGCATTCAGGTAATGAAACTGGCAAAGTAAATGTGGCACCAACATGTCTAATCTGGACGAGTGTCCTGCTTAAAGCAATATCAAAACAGTTCCTGATGAAGAACAATTATGAAAGTATCTTCTCACTCTTCATTGGAATGTCATGAACATTCTCTTACACAGCGTGGAAAATAAGATTATAGAAGGGACTTGAACTGGAAATATGAAGATGCTAAGGATGGTCTTATTTGGATAAAATATCAGCATGTGTTGGTTGAAGTTAGTGACCATGAGGTTGTGTGTGTGTGTGTGTGTGTGTGTGTGTGTGTGTCCTCTGCAATACTTTTTTATTTTAAAATAACAATGGGGCATTCATAGAATAAAAATTAAACTTCTCAAATGACTTCCCAGTCTATCTATATTTAAATTTTCACCATTAAGGACATTACTTTAAATATTTAAAAAATGAAGATAGAAAGTGAAGCCCTGAAAAATAAAGAGAAAGGGAAAAGAAAAGATGGATCAGCAAGAAAATATGCAGCCCTATGACAGACATTGCAATTGGGTACAATAGTGGCAGGGTGACATTCTAGATTTTCAGTGTGGCTCTGACTGTGTGAAAAGATCTCTCTAGCTCACTGAGCAATCTACATGGCAAGAACTCTAACTGGTTCCTTATGTATCTTTCAAAATATGAGTGTCAGGATGAATGCTATGAGAAGCAAATAAAAGCAATAGTAGCTGAAAGCTATTAAGTACTTACATGATGTATGAGAAGTAATATGAATATCTGACAGCCCTCAGAACAATCTAGCGAGCCAACTGTATGTTGAATTTAAGAAGAAAAGGGCAAAAGAATAAGGAATTTCTAAAAGCTGACGGCAGGCACTACATTTCACCCTAAGCACCTTCTTTCCTAAGATATGTGTACTAAACTGTACTCTTTGACTTCATCCTCAATTAACCAGACTTAACTATAATATCTCCACAGTTACCAGGCCCTAATTTCTTCACGCCTGCCCTAGAAGAAGTTATTGTCCAGTCCTATTTTCTCTTCGAGCTACATTTTTAAAGGGTAGAAAATTCAGTAGTCAACTTAGCCCATTGTTTTGAAAGTTGTAGAACTCATCCTGCGTCCATATATTGAGGAAATGGCATGTTACGTAGGACTCCTCTTTTTTTAACTTCTAATCATTTACTTAGTATTTTAAATTAAGCACCTATTACATATAAGGTACTATGTTATATTTTCAGGAATCAACAACAGTGAAGCTATCAAGGGTGCCTGGCTTAAATAAAGAACCACAAACATACAGAACTCTAAGTGTGTATTAAATTCTGTAGCAGAAAAATCTGTAATATCATCAAGCAGCACTGTCCATACGGTGCTTGCTAGCCCACTATTACTAGTGATGTAAATTAAAAGTTATTATAAAGCAATAGGCTATAATGCTGGCTAAATTTTCAGTGCTCAGTTGCTCCTTGTGGTTACTGGGAAGCATGAATGTGGGACATTCCTATGATGGCAGAAGATTCTGTAGAAATATTCTTATCCTTATATTTTCTTTGAAACATTTATAATTGGTCTTGCCTCCCTTATATTTATTTGTATGCTTCATGTATGTTTATTCCACTGAAAGCTTTCTTTTTATTCATCACTTTTCCCACACACAGTGGCTTTCAATGAATTTACTGGATAGACAAGTTAGGGAACCATGAACTAACCTGGTAAGGTGGCCAACAGCTTAGCTCTAAATTACCTAGAAAGAAACTTGAGAACAGAGCATTTTAGGAAGGTAGAAGATAAATGAAGGACTTGATATCCTACAGTGAAAAAGAAAGTTAGCATGCATGTTGAGAACTTACTGGCAAAGAAAGAAATGAAAGAAACTAAGTTTCAAATGGGACCTTCCCTGGAATCTCAGGAAAGGATTTTTCTGCTGAAAGAGCTGGTATTCACCCACCCCATCAGGGCAATCAGGTAGTAGGCCTATTGTTCCTATTTCAGAATTGTTAATTCATTGTTATTACTAGAGATTGACTCCAAATCGTGGCTGGCAGGTGGGAGCGACACCCATCTATTCTTTGGCAGGTGCTTCCCTTGCCCATAGACCTTCGGTGTACTTTGACAGAGCAGTGCTCCTTGTTACCAAAATCTTCAACAGGGTCCCTCTCTTTATTGTTAATACAGGTAGCTTCACGGACCATATGTAAATTCAATACATGGTTTTGCATTGTTCAGTGGATAATTCAGTGCACTGTGAGTGTTATTCTCTAGAGCTGATATTTCCCTAGCTCCTATCCTACTCATTTCATACCCCTCATTTGCAGTTTGGGCTAAGTCCCACTATAACTTCTAAGCATATCTGAGTTCTGTGTCTCCATTCTGGGTCTCCCAACGTCATCCTGTTGATGCATATGTGTTCCTCCAGTATGTCTCATCAGAGAAGTATGTGAGCTGAATTTTCGATTCTAAACACTTTCTGTCTATTTAGGGAGAAATGAGATGATTCTGTTCCAAGGAGCCCTAAAGACAGAGCAGAAAATAGATATCACTATGATGATTAAGAGATTTTGTAAGAACTAGTCCCTAATTCCTATTGATCACTAAATAATACTGATTTTGCAGGCCTAAATTGCATTATACTTTCATTACTTTTAGTGATTTAAACTTTAGAAGAATAATGTGGATGCATAAAACCATCTATCAAGCTGTATTAATAATCTTATATAAATGTAGATGTTGGTATGTATATAAATATATACATAGATACTGATGATTAACAGATAGATGATCTATACACAGAACCATGAATGCTTTTATTCTTTTTACTCCTGCATTACAAAGAAGTACCCTTTTCCCCTCAATTTTTCCCACCCCTTTTTTAACCCCCTCTAGGAAGTCTGTGTAGATCAGCTCTTGATATCATGCTAAATGTAAACAAAAGAATAACTAAGCTTAGAAATATCAGCAAGTTTTTGGCTGGAGGGGAGGGCAAGGCAATAGAAGCTTCTGTAGAATGAGTTTTCTGGACAGTTAGAAGAAAGACCAGCAAAGGGACATGAGAGATATTGAAGGAATGGAGGGGAGAGAGAGAGAAAGAGAGAGAGCCTAAGAAGGGAGAAAAAGAGACTTGTAAAAAGAAGATGCTTGGTTTTGTTGTTTATTAGGAATATTTTTCTAAAGGTGCATGAAAATTTTGTTTTCTCTATTGTTTTTCTATGCTGAGCTGCCTTTCTTAAGCACTGTGCTGAGACAAGGACATCGAAAGAGCTTGACATTTTCCTTGTATTTTTAATGTTAATTGATAATTTTCCCTTAAAGTTTCAAAGAAAAACTTATGTGAACAAAAATACTTATCTAAGCATTGGTGAAAGCAACAGAAATTGGAGACAGTAGTATTGGAGCTGTATTAGTCAGCTTTATATTTCTTGAATAAAAGACCAGACAAGCACAATTTAAAGGAGAAAGGTTTCATTTTGGCTCACAGTTTCAAAGGTTTCAGTCCATGGTTAGTTGGCTCCAAGGCAGAAACATCATGTTGGAAGGGCATGGGAGAGAAAAGGCACTCAATTTATGACATCTGGTAAGCAGAGAGCAAGGGAAGGCTACAAGAGGAAAAGTTCATGACCCAGATATAGTGTCCAAGGTCATACCTCCAATGACTGACTCAAACACATCTGAAAGTGTACTTTATTCACCCAGGCGTCTCTCAAACCAGTCCAGTTGACCATCAAGACTAACCATCAGAGCTACCAAATAGGTAGATTAAGGTCTTCAAACCACTAGAGAATCAACAATAGTAACAACAAAGCTTAGCCTTTACTAATCTCCTTTTACATGTCATTTTCTTAAGTTCTTTTCATGTGTAGTTTGCCTAACAACATGTGTAGTTTTCAAAGTGAGCATAGGAAGTAGATGTTATTGCCATTTTAAAGATGGGGCAAAACTAAAGCACAAATGAAGCCCATTGATCAAGATCACAAAGCTAGAGAGTTAATGAACTGCCATTCCAAATCTAGGCAATTTTTTAAAATAATTTTTTTTTATTTTAAAAAGCAAAACAGACAAAAGGAGAAGAATGATACTGAATTTCAAAAAAAAAAGTAGGAAATTAACACTAGTTAGTGTATCGTATATTGTTATCTTAGAAGTAGTTGTTCAGGTCAGAAGACTAGGCATAAAAAAATCATATTATCTCCCTAGTGTAAAAAATAATAATAAAAATAAAAACTGAAAGAGTAATAAAATCCAAAATGTACAACAGATATTATAATAATGAAAGGGAAAGAAAGTGCTCAAACGGGAAGAACAACTAGGATAGGGGAAGGGAGAAAATTAATATCTTTTTACAAGTATACCACGAGGCTCTTGAGACTGTATATGATGAACACTAGGGAGTAAATACAAAAAAAGTCCCTTATGAAAAGTTATCTGAATATACGCAAGCAATATTCTGTAATGTTCTAACTACAGCTGTTCACAAGCAAGCTCTGGAAAGGAATATGTTATGGTGAAGGGATTATGGCTGATTCACCTGATTATTTTGAACTTTCATAGTGCTGTAATATGATTCTAAGCACAAAGCCAGAAAAACCAAACAAATGCTAATTTAAAACCCATTCCAGTTATTTACATTTCCTCCATATGCTTAATTTTATGTATTGATTTGGACATACTTCTCCTTGCTACTTTGTCTTTTTTAAAATTTTGTCACATATATTTCTCTTTGATAGGATTTTTAAAGATGGTAATTAGATCCACATATAAACATATGGTTATGTCTAGTTACACAATTAATGTTAATATATGGCATGTAATCATCATCTAATTTGAATTATATAGCATGTGTTGACATAATTATAACATGCAATGATAGTCTTTTATTTAAACTGAATGAAATAACTACAGTTTGAATTGAATGATTCCTAAATTACAATTTCCTACATGCTCTAAGAGTCCCTCCGGGGAAAGGACAGGCTGAGGCAAGCCTGTTGTTACGGAGAAAAAGAGAGAAGATAGAAAACAATTTGAGTACAAAAGAAAACAAGGTGAGGTGAGATGTGATATTTCTTGTTTTTTTTTTTTTCCAGACAAAAATGAGGAAGTTTAGCCAAAGGTTAGTTTTAGACTATTTGTTAAATAAAATTGCTTTCAAGCTGAGACAAAAAATATAGTACTCCAAGCTGCTGTTCACCTCATTGGTCCTCGGAGGGTACCCACTAATCATGGCAGGGGTACAGCATGAGCCAGCACAACCCTGTTGCTCTCACCCACATTGCCAGTCACCCCTTCATTCTGGTCCCCTGTGCCTATTTATCTGTGCCAGTCATCCTTTTATAAATGTCTTGTCTTCTGCAGAAAATTCTGCTTCAGGAAAGGGCAAAAGATAACATCCTCAAATCATAGCAATCCTTGAAAAGAGGGATATGGGCTCCCCTTTGCTCTGGACAATGTGATGAAAGGTCCCAGGATTCTGGCTAATGATGGGAAACACATAAGGGGACAAAATATCAGGTATCAAGAAATGAACCTGGGAGTAATAAAACAAACCAGGGAGTGGAAAATGTAAGGGAAACATGGAGGTGTCCCCTTGAACTGACCTGTGAAAAGTGCTGTGGTTTGCCGGGGAGAAGGTGCTGAGCCACCTATGATTAATCAGCAAAAACACAACAGATGTAGATATTGGAGACGAGATGTAACAAGCTTGGCTTAATGAAAAGTAGCCCTTAAACACTGACCTTGGGAAATATTTTTGTTTTGCTTTCATTTCTTCAAGCCTCAGAATTGGGTCCTGGGGACATTGAAATGGTTACCATTTGTTTTTGTTTTGTTTTTTCTGTGTTTTTCTTGCTTGCTGTAAATGAATGGTGGAAACTCTTTTGGGAAAACTGCAGCTTTTTCATGCTACCCATACAGGGAGGAGAGGGAGAGTCAGGGTTGTGAGGTAGCCCATATCCTTGTTCAGGTCCCTGTGGATTAGAACTGTGCTGAAGCCGGACCAAGGAAGGAAAGAGGATTCCGCTCTCTAGATTTCCTGGATTGCAAGGAAAGAAGGAACAGGGACTCTGGGCATTCCTGGTGGGCTTCCATTCTGTTATACCTGCCATGCTTTCCATATTCTGTCTAGAGTAAAAGGTGGATTAGAATTACAGAAGTTGAGGGGAGGCAGTGCCATACAGGTCTGATCTTTGTTTACAATGGTATGGTTTGTATCTAGATGTCCCCCCAAAGCCTCATGTGGTCATGGCAGGGGTAGGCTTTTCAGACGCAGCTGAATCTAGAGTTTGTAACAGATAATTGATTCATGGTCCAGTGCTGGGATTAAGGGTGTGAGTGCTACACCTGCCCTAGGGTGTGTAGCCTGCATATAACATAAGGAGCAGAAAGAGGTTTGTCCCTTCTCTTGCTTTCTCGTTGCTTTTGCTGTCTTCTGCCATCATGAACTGTTGCCCCTCTGATATGTTCCACCCTGCCTTTGAGCCAGCCAAGATGGACTGAAACCTCCACAAACTGTGAGCTAAGGAAACCATTCCTTCTTTAATTTTGGGTGTTGGGTATTTTGTCTCAGCAACAAGAGAAAAGTTACTAAGACACCTGGGCTTTAGGTTCTGCCAGCTCTAGTGCAAAGGTGACCCAAAGCCCAGTAGCATCAGGGATTTGTCCCTAAACTTCTCTGTTACAGTGGATGAGACATTTCTATCCCTCCAGAATTTTTCCTAAAATGTTAAACACAGATGTGAGTTGGGCAAGCTCTAGATGACCTTAGAGTGAAAATAGGTATTTCCTGTTAGAAATATTCTAGCACAGGAACTCAGCAGACTACTTAAAAAGTGATATGGGTGCTGGCTGAAAGGGACAGGACAATGAGGAACAAAGAGATAGTTGCAAGATTTCACATTAAAATCAACTTTTTATAGTCTGACATTGAATGAAAACCTTAGTTACTACTATCCACATGTTGATATCTGCCTTAAAAATGAATGCAATAGCCACAGGACCTGGCAAGACAACTGAAGACAGTAATCAAGTTTCTAGATAGACTAAACTTTCCTTTCCCTCTCAGAAGACATTGACGGTAAAGCAGGCAACATCCCTAAGAAACCTCATGCTCCTCATGCAACATGAACAAGTAAGCTGAGGGAAATAGACCGGGACTAGATTTCTGCTTCATTAGATCATCATGAAGACTAAATGAATCAAATCATCAAAGTGCAATCCCTTAATTCAACATCTGGCATATAAGTATCCATAAATACTAGTTCTGTTGTTCTTTTTACTGTAAGGTGATGTCGTAGCATAAAAGCTGAGCCATCACAAAGTTTGAGGACCAAGGATTTTGTCTGAGAGTAGTTCAGCATCATTGAGTTCTTGGAAAAGCTAAAGCCAAGAGTTCATTCCTTGGGAATCATTTCACCGTGTTGAACAATTATATTAGCATACCAATGAGAATATGAATTAGCATGAATATGAATGGAAATCTCAGCCTTGTGGGAAAAGATATGCATCCTCATAATTGTCTCCTTCAGGGAAGGAAGTTGTCTCAGAATTTCTTCTAAACCCTGATAATGATAGCTTCAGTTTATCGAGCATTTACTGTATATCCCGTGTTGTTCTATTTTCCTTATAGGTGTTGTTATTTCCTGCACCTTCACTGATGAAGACCTAAGCCACAGACCAGGCCAGTCACTTGCTGCTGGCAGGTGTGTGCTAGCAGAGAAGCAGGTTTGGAATGGAGATAAGCCTTTGCACAGATCTGCTAAAGTACAGATCTGCCTTCTGAGACACACCGAGCCAAGACTGCTCTGTTTAATGTGCCAAAGAACACTGCCTTGAGAAATTGCTAAGCAGCGACAGTCACGTCTCGGGAACAGCTGCTGAATAGGAACAGGGGCTGCCAGACAGCTGCTTCCTGATCTGATGGCCTCCCATTCTAAGGGCTGGCTTCCACATCTATGACATGCATTCCATTTGAAAGCAGGGCCACGTTTCTTCTGGATGCAGGCCGCTGACTTGAATACAGAAAACACTCAGCTCTTTATTGCAATTACTTATGGTGCTATGAAATGCTAAGGGTGTGGCCAAGCAGGAACCTGTCAGTGCCTGCAAAGATCCCTGTCTCCTCCCCATTCCCAACCTGTACAAAAATCCTTGTGCTTGTCCTATAAAACCAGTGAAAAATGAAAGTAAACAGTTTTAAAATAAAGTAAAATTCTACCTTCTATGTGTGTATATGTATTTAGTATATTAATTTATAGTAAAAAGCTATAGACTCTCTGCAAAAGAGGTAATTCATATAATATTTTATCAATCAGAGAAAATTTCATTTCTGCCCACAGAATAGCGATATTTTAATTGGGTTGTTATATGTGTATGTTTATATAGGCCATTTGTGGAACAGATAAAATATTTTAAAAATCAACCAGGAACAACTCATGTTTGGTTGCAGTATTTAAAAAATAGCATCTGTGAGCTCCATGCCTCATTTAAAAAGACTAAATAGTTGGTTGGCAATTTGAGCTCTTATGTGGAAACAAATCCTTTGAATTGTAGGACATGATTATGTATATAACTTTGCAATTAGTCTCTATTTTGATCAATCCAATGCCAATATTATTGAGTAAACTGAAAATTCACTAGCACATTTTGTATTTTTAAA
>RJWT010040396.1:0-12508 GCA_004365215.1 Cuniculus paca
TATGTTTATAGCAGCACAATTTGTAATAGCCAAATCTTGGAAACAACCCAAATGCCCATCAATTGAGGAATGGTTAAAGAAGATGTGGTACTTTTATACAATGGAGTATTATTCAGCTATAAAAAATGATCACATGGAGGCTTTTATAGGTAAATGGATGCGACTTGAGACCATACTCATAAGTGAAATAAACCAAACATACATGTGTAAACACCGCATTGCCTCCCTAGTGTAAGAAACTGAAAGACTCAATAAGATACAATATTCCTGATAAATATGGAGAAATGGTTCTGAAATCCAATGGTGCTTTTATTCTTTGATTTGATTGGTTTAAGTCCCTTTCCTACTATTTGAAAGCAATAAGCGAGAAGATAGGAACAGCTCTTTTGAAAAATGAGACACTATAGTAGCCATTGCTCATTTCTTGTTATCCGACTTGAAGACCTATAATGCTATTCTCTTTTATGTGGTTTTATATTACTTTGTTTTGTTTGAGTTTATTGTCTGTAAATGTAAGAACAACCATTTTGAAGAAAGCAAGAGACACTTGGGTAACCATTGTTAATCTCCTGTTGTTATGTTTTGAAAACCTGTATAGCTTGCAGTGTTCTGCTTTGAAATGCTATATTATGTTTGACTCTATTCTGTTTTCTTTTGCTTTTTTCATTCTGTTTTGTTTTGTTTTGTCCTATTTTCTTTAAAATTAAAAAAAAAATTGTGCTGGAAGCCGGGCATGGTAGCTCATGCCTGTAATCCCAGCACTCGGGAGGCTGAGACAGGCGGATCATTGTGAGTTCGAGACCAGCCTGGGCTACAAAGTGAGCTCAAGGCCAGCCTGAATGGCATAGTGAGACCCTGTCTCAAAAAACAGGGCTGGGGATCTAGCTCAGCAGTCTAAGCACCTGCCCGGCAAGAGCAAGGTTGTGAGTTCAATGCCCAGTGCCACAAAAAAAAAAAAATGTGCTGGAAAAACTGGCTTTCCACATGTAAAAGATTAAAGCTAGACCCATGTCTCTCACCATGCACTAAAACAAAATCAAAATGAATCAAAGATCTAAATATTAAAACGGAAACATTAAATCTTCTGGAAGACAGAATAGGTAGAACACTTGAAGACATAGGTGTAGGCAAAGATATCATGAACAAAACCCCAATTACACAGGAAATACTACAAAGAATCCACAACTGGGATCTCATTCTATTAATATCATTTTCACAGCAAAAGAAATTATCAACAGAGTGAAAAGACAACCCACAGAGTAGGAAAAAACTTTTAGCCAGTTGTCCATTAGACAAAGGACTTATATCTAGAACATATAAAGAATTGAAAAAAATCAGACCCCGCCCTCATTTAAAGACCCAATCCAAAAATGGGCATCTGAGATGAACACACACTTCTCAGAAGAAGAAATGCAAATGGCAAATAAATATACGAAAAAATGTTTCACATCAACCAAGAGACACAAATTAATACAATGCTGAGATTCCACCTCACTCCAGAGAAAATGACAATTATTGAGAAATAATTAACTAATAACAAATGCTGACAGAGCTGTGGAGAAAGGAACCCTTTTCCCCTGTTGGTGGGAGTGCATACTGGTGTGACCACAGCGGAATCAGTGCAGAGTTTCCTCAAAAAACTAAGATTAGAGGTCCCATTTGACCCAGCAGCTCCTCTCCTGGATATCTTCCCAGAAAAATTAAATACATCATGCCACAGAGATATATGCATACCCATGTTTATTGCAGCACAGTTTGTAATAGCTAAATCTTGGAAACAACCCAAATGCACATCAAGTGAAGAATGGGTAAAAAAGATGTGGGGTGTTTTTTAAGACAATGGAGTATTACTCAGCTATAAAGAGAATAAATTTGAGACATTTCTAGGTAAATGGAGGCACCTTGAGACCATACTTTTAAATGAAATAAATCAGACACACATGTGCAGACACCGCATTGTTTCTTTGGTGTGAGAAAACAAAAGCATAAATAAGGACAAAAGTTTATAATAGATATTATGAAATAGGAAAAAATGGTTCAAAAGAAAGGGGAACTAGAGAGGAATAAGAGGGAAATGAAGGAATGGAAAAAGAAAAAAGATAAAAGAAGGATAAAACAGAATCAAAGTTTTAAATGAGGATGGGAAGAATGGTTGAAGGGAGGGGAGGGGATTGAAAAAAAAAAGGAACCAGGATATATCATGTATAGGCACAAATTCCCTATGGTGAATGTGATCATTATGTATATCTAAACTTAGTAAATAAACTAAATAAACTAAATCAATAAACTTAATTTTTAAAAAAATGAGATGGAGATTTATAGTGGGATTAAATTTTTTAAAATGTCACAACTTCTTTCTGAACGGTCAGACACTGGAATGGAATTATTTTAAATCTCTAATAAATGTCCTGTCCCTATGATCTGGAAAAGAGAAAGAAATACTTAAAAATTCAAAGGATATAATATGATAAAATACATTATGCTTCATTTTACTCTGGCTGGGTAGATCCTTTTTCTACATCCAGCAAAGAATAAAAGGATGATCCTCCATGCCACTATAGAAAAGTATCTGCGATCTTGGCATTGCTTTCCACTTGCCCAAGCTCTAGCAGTACAGCCCAGAGTCTTTTATTAAGGGCTGTGCCAATTATTAAGTGATTGTCCCTTGGCTCCAGATGACCCCTTTGTACTGAGTTGTTTGGCACTGGGGCTGAGCCTCTGCAGATGACAGTCGGCTTTGCCAGGGTTTCTGAACAGGACACAGTAGAGAGAGGCTTCAGGGCAGAGAGCAGAGAGAGTTCTTCCTGTCTGCTTCTCGTTGGCTTCTCTTGGCTCACCATCCATTTATTGGTCCTCTGCAGGTCACTCCACAATGCCTCTGTGGTCCAGGTGTTCTTGTCTGTAGCAGTAGTTGAACCCAGTTTGTAGCTTTTCTAGTACTGTTAAAACCAGCATCAAGCAGCCCTCAAAGCTTCAGCATCAGCTGAGTAGCACTGTCCACAAAACAATTCCAATCCCTTATCTCAGCCCTAGGATTGGTACTATTTCCTCCCATTGCCACCTCTGTGGTACCTGTTTCCATTTCCAGTTATCTAGTTAACAACTTTGTATCAAGCTAAGGACTCTGTGTATTAAATGCCTTTTGTTAAAATAACTCATATGAGTCTGCATTGCAACATGTATCAGGACCTCATTTTTATACCTAGATAATATTTGTACATATTTACATGTGTGTGTGTGTGTGTGTGTGTGTGTATATGTGTGTGTGCTCATAGACATTTGCACTATTTCTGCCTGTTGGCTATTGCGAATAGTGCTGCTATGCAGTGACACAAAAGTTTCCATTCATATGAAATATCCAGAATGGGTAAATCCATGATAATGTTGGTTAGTAATTTCCTGGGGCCGAGAGAGAAGTCAACTGCTTAGTGCTTATGGGGTTTCCTTTGGGATGATGAAAATGCACAATACTGTGAATGTAGTAAATGACACTGAACTGTTCTTTTTTTTTTCTTTGTGTGTGTGTGTGTGTGTGTGTGTGTGTGTGTGTGTGTGTGCTGGGATCAAACTCATGACCTTGTGCTTGCCAAGCAGGCGCTTGTGCCACTGAGCTAAAACCCTGGCTCCCGAAATTGTTCACTTCAAAAGAGCTAGTTTTAAATCATGTCATTTTGACTCAATAAATATAAATAAATAACTGGTGTGGTTTCTGTCTCCTGACTGGAACCCGAATATCTGAGGCTTCTTTCCATAAAAAGGCTGCGAGTTTGGTTTTGCTCCCTGGACCACACCACCTCTCTTGGACCTTTCTTGCTATTGCTTCAGTTTCCACTGTTCCAGAGGTGGATAATTCCCAGAAACAAAGCATTGTCTTGGACCTGTGCTGTTCAGTATCTTAGCCACCAACCATACATATGTCTTTAAATTCGATTAAATAAAGAATTCAGTTTCACAGTTTTACTAGTCACATCTTAGGGCTCATTACCCACATGTGGTGAATGGCTGTGCTTTTAAATTTCCCCAAATATTTCCATCATTACAGAAAGTTCCAATGAACAGCAATGGTCTGCACTTGACCAGCATCTTTCTGTGCAAAGTACCTTGACACTGTTCTTCAGTCTGTAGTAAGAGGCTCCCTCAGAGTCTAAATGAGAAAACTCAGGAGAGAAGAGTTTAGGTCAAGGATTCTGTCTTTGGAGTTTTTTTCCCATATCCCTGCTTTCTTCAAACCAGTAGCTCAGTGCTTATCCATCCCACTCCCTAAGTACACATCAGTAATGACCGCATTTATAACTGTATGTCTATTTTGATTACATATTAGTTTGTCTTATGAAACTAAAAATCTACTTCAGACCAGTTTTGGGGTTTTGATAGCACTCCCCACGTTTGGTGGTATATTCCTCAGCCACTCACCAAAAGCTCACTGATCGAATATCTGATGAGGATAGCTCTGGTTTCAAAGGACTGCTTTCAAACTGAAAAAATAAAACTTCTGCCAGCCCAGTGGTCATACCCTGCCTAAGTTAACAGAAGTGATTTGCAGTGCTTTATTCCTATGAGTTCTTCTGGTTTTTATTTTTTAATGAGTATACCACTTCAAAGACATTCCTAGTGCTGTTCAACCTTAATAACTCCAGTTGGAGTTGGTGGCCTCTCTTTAAAACCAGCCCTCCACTAAATCCTTTCTGTACATGGGTCACAGGTCATATCCCAAACCAACCCAGAGGACTACGAGCCAAACACAATGCCCTTCCCTCAAGACTGTTTTCCAAGTGCTTCCTACCTTGGTTGTATGGCTTTCAGAAAGGACCCTTGAGAATCTAAACAGAAGGTTCCGATTGTACAGTAACTGATCAGTAGTCTTGAGTGACTTTTCACAAACTCACATAAGATTTTAAAGTATTAGCATGTAAGTTACAACAACTGGCTCAATATGTCTTATTCATTTTGAGGAAAATTTGTGCTTTGTGCTGTTTACAAATTTGTTTGGTTTGGTTTTGTTGTGCTTTGCTCTACTGGGCTAAGAAGTATTTCTCCTACGTTACTGCATGTATGATACTGTCACTCTACATTTAAATTGGAGATAATCAAGATTCATGTATGCTCAGGTAAATAGATCAGCCTTGCTAAATGGAAGAATAATAAAAGAAAATGGCAGGGGACAAAACTATCTAAATACAGAAATCCCAGGTGATGAGAAGCCTTCAATATCCAATAATTATCCAGGTGGGCATATGAGCCATTATCAGTGGCAGCATCACATTCTCCTCTCTTACTTTTACTTACTCTACTACTTCCTTCTTTCTTCAAGCCATGTTTGGCCAATTTTCAGAGTAATAAGTTCATAATAGAAGCCTCATGTATCAGCATGGACGGTGAACAATATTGTCCAGTTGTTGAAGCTCTGCTTCTCCTAGTCGCCTCAGGCTTTATCATTTCTCTACCCAAAGGGCTGATCTCCAACAGCTGGCATCACATCTCTTTGATTGCAGACTTTGTCACATGACAAAAAAGTATCAGGAAATTAACTCACCCTGGAAGGAATTCCTATCACAGATGATGAGAATTGGTGCATAATTCCCTGTTCCTTTCTTGGGTAAGAATGCTGTGAATTGTTTTCCAGTGAGATTAAACTCTAGTTTTCAAAGGTGGTAACTTGCCCTTTATTGACTGCCTTGCTTTCCCTGTTTCACAACCTTACTTCCTTACTAGTGTTTACTGGGATTAGCTCTAGAATAAACTACTTGCACTTGCATCTGTGTTTCAGGAGTTACTTCTAAATTTTTGAGTGGCTTAAGTTTATAGCAAAAGATAACTGGAACATTAACAAAGCCAAAAAAAAATCTAGGAGGTTTGTACAGTTCTTTATGAACTGATCTAACATGGATTTGTAGAACTGGTGAGTTTTTCCATGCAAAACTTTAATCGATTTATTTTTTAAAAAGACACTTATCACTCTAACAAGCAGTAGTTCCGAAATAACAAAGTTTCCTAGCTGATTCTGATAAACTCATCCTTAAATCATCAGATTCTAACATTGATTAGAACTAAGATGAAAATCACTTATCAAAGATAAATGGAAATATGTAGTAATATGTAGTAATCTGAGAATTCTAAAGTGTATGGATTTTCTTGTTTGTTTTTTGAGACAAGGTCTCACTGTATTATAGTTTAGGTTACCTTGAACTCACCAGACAGCACAGGCTGGCCTTGAATTCACGGTGTTTCCCTTGCATCAGCTTCCCAAGTGCTGAGATGGATTTAAATACTTGTCCCACAATATTTTAGCACTCTTACTATGTGTCAGGCACTGTTCTCGGCATCAGGATGCAACAGTGAACAAGACAAAAATCCCTCATCTAAAGGAAGTTATAGCCTGGTCAATTGTGATAATGAGTTTAGTCTGGAGTATATTTTATTTCCGAGATCACTGTCATAGTCAAGTAGCTCTGCACAACAGAAACAAAAGTAAGTGCTGTCATACAGAACTAAAGAAATGAATCAATTTTTAAATGATTAGGATTCGGCAAAATGTACTGCAGTAATAAAAACTGAGTGAAAATGTTAATTATATGGCTTTTCATTAGCTGAAAGTTCAGTACGAGCATCAGGCCATCTGAATCAAGGTGCTCGACTAAGATCACAAGAATTGTCATCCCTTTCACTTCCTTGACGCTTCCTTCCTCTGCATTCACTTCATTCTTAAGTAGGTTCTCTCCTCTCCCTGTGGCAACACACGTGGCCTTGGGCAGCTCATGGTGCATTGTCACTGAGTCACACACAGTGATAGACACAGAGAAGGCATTCAGTAAGTATTTGCTGAAAGTCAGTTTATAATTCGATTTTTAAAGAATGCTCCCCTCCACTGCCCCAGCATCCATATAAAAACCCAAAATGGGCTCAGAGTACCCCTGCTTTGACAGTATGACCATTCTTATAGAAATCATCATGTTTTTAAAAGATGAGATTTTCAAATTGGCCAGTCTGGTTCCAGTGCTGCTCATGAACGTCTCACTATCATGATCTTGTGGCATGGAAGGGAGTCAGTCTTGAAAGAAAAAGATGGTTCATAGGCAAAGTGGGGAGATATTCTCCACAGTGTGAAAAAGTACAATGGTGTAACTCTAAGAGTAGACTTAAGAGAACAGTCACAGTAAGTTTAGTGAAAGTGTCAAGAAATAGAGCATCTACCTGGAGAGTATAAGGCTGTAGGAAGTGAGGGATAGAGGTGGTTTCTAATTGCACAAGGAACTCAACAAGGTCTAACTCAGCATGTAAAAGAGATAAAGGACCAAGAATAAATCCCAAAATAGAGTGACTTGCTGGATACTTAAAAATATATGATGAATGTCTACTATGTGCCAAACCATGTGCTAGGGGCTGGAAGTATATTGGTATCTTCATGAGGTTTACAGTCCATTTGGGAATACATAGCTGCAAACTGGCCAACGTAGGATGAGAGTTTTGTCTCTGCAAAGCATCTGAGGCAGGAAACATAGGATCATTGCCAGTGATCACAGTGCCTACACTGACTGCTTCAGACATTTTCTGTTGGCTGCATTGTTCATATCAGTCAGTCAGTCAATCAACAAAAAAATAAAGAAAAGAAATTTTAAAAACTACTATACTTCCATTACTATGACTGCTATTGACCACCACTACCATTTGCCTTTATGTCACAAACATGGAATGCAAACTGCCTTTATCAATTCCATGGTCCAAAGGATATGCTTAGGTTTGTACTTTATCCCAAAATGTGGAGTGACCCAAAAAAAGTACCATTACATTCTGATTCTAACCAGTGTGAGGTTCTATGAGCTCTAGAATTTGTTTAACATGGTTACAAATTAGCTGTAAGAAATCAAAGAAGACCTAAGTAAATGGAGTGATAAAATATGTGCATGGAGTGGGGGACACAGTAAAGATGTCACTTCTTTCCAAACTGATCCAGAGGTATAGAACAAATCCTCTTAGCATTCCTGTAAAGTTTTCTGTACATCTGACAAAGTTTATTACACAACTTATATTGAAAGCCACAGTATCTACACTATCTGAAGTCATTTTGAAGAAGAAAAATAAAATGAGAAGAATCACTGTACCTGATATTAACATTTACTTTTTAGGTATGATAATGAAAATCGTGTGGTTTTGGAAGTACAGACACACAGCTCAATGGAACAGAATAAATAAATCAGGAATAGATCAACACAAATATACTCAGCTGATTTTGAAAGCAAAGCACAAAAGAAATTAGTGATTCTAGAGCAGTTGCTCATCTACATAGGCAGGAAAGTAAACTTAGACATAATCTGATACCATATACAAAAATTAATTCAGAATGGATCACTTACTGTAAAACCTAAAAGTATAAAAAAGTTAGAAACAAAAATAGAAGAAAATCTATGTGACCTAAGGCCAGGAAATAGAAAATTTTGAAATCAAAAGCATAACCCATAAGTGAAAAAATTAATATAAATCAGGCTTCATCAAAACTAAACTTTAGTGTTGCAAAATACAATATATGAAATGAATGAAAAGACAAGCTACAGACTAGTAGAAAGTGTTTGTAAGCCACTCAACCAAAAAAACTAGTACATAGAATAAAGTACTCTCAAAATTCAATTACTTTTTAAAAATTCACTTAGAAAATGCAATCTGCATTTATTGTGTGTGAAGGTATGAACAACCATTTCAAAGAAAACAAGAGACACTAGGGTAGCCACTGATTTTCTGTCATTATGTTTTGAAGACCTGTATTGCTTGCATTGTTCTGTTCTGATCTGCTTTGTTGTGTTTTACTGTTTTGTTTTGTTTTATTTTCTTTAAAATAAAAAAAAAAGAAAGAAAATGGGTATAAGTCATGAAAAGGCATTTCATCCAAGAAGTTATACAGATGGTTCAAAAGCATGGGCAAATATGTTCAACATCTATTAGGTACTGGGGAAAATGCAAATAAAGCGACAAGAAGATAGTACTACCTATCTACCAGTACCTAAAAAATAAAATAGTGGCAGCATCTATAGTTCTCAAGGATGCATAGAAACTGGATCACACTTATGCTGCTGGTGGGAATGTAAAACAGGACAGGCTTACTGGAAAACAGTTGGGCAGTTTTTTATAACTAGACATTCAACTACATAAAAAGACATCAACTTATGTTCACCAAATAAATTGTATGTATTTATAGAAGTTTTTTTTTCAAAATAGCCAAAAACTAAACCATCCAGGTATCTTTCAATAGATGAGGGTTAATGTACAAACAAACCATGGCCCTTTCATATCATGGAATACTACTCAATGATAAAAAGGAATGAACTGTTGATGCATGAAGCAGTGGATGAATCTCCAAGGAAATGTGCTGAATTTAAAAAATGAATTTCCAAAGGTTGCAAAGGTTGCGTGCTTCAATTTATATAACACTCTTGAAATGATGAAGTTGTAGAAGTAGAGAACAATTCCATGGTTGCCAAAGGGTAAGACTGGGAGGAGGCTGTCACAAAGGGCAACATGAGAGAGCCTCATAGTGATGCAACTGTTTTTAACCTTTCCTCTGGTGTATTTACTCAAACTCACATGTGCAGTAATAAATGGCACAGAACTAAGCGTGCACACATTTGCTAGAACAGGTAAACCTAAATAAGATCACTGAGTTGTCTGTGATACTGCTAAATACAGTCTTGGAAAATGAAACCACTGGGGTAACTGAGCAAAATGGATACCCAAGATCTCTGCACTATTTCTTACAATTACATGTGCATCTATAACTATCTCAAAATGAGAAGCCCAATTTTTTAAAAAACTATCTCTAGATTTTAGTGATCATAGTAATGCCACCTACTAATCCTTAAGCCTAATTAAATTTGCCCACTCTCCATCACTGCCTTATGCAGCGTTGTGGTATGCAATTGCAGTCAAACATCATGGTTAGATTATTTACTGCTGACCCAGGAGCCTGAGGTATAGAAGGACCAGACGGAAGGTAGCAGTTTCTCATAAGAGAAGCATGTGTTGCCTGCCTCACAAATGGCCCATAAGAAAGTCAAAAATTAAAAAGCAGACTAGCCCATTGTCTGCTGATGGACTGCCAACACAGAAGAAAGCAATCAGGTTGGGTGTGTTACTCCTTACAATGAAAATTCACTACTTGCTTGAAAAACCTGGGTAAGGAAATGGGCTGCTGCTGCTTCCCATGAAGCCAATATGGATACAAAAATGAAGGGGAGCCCCGCTGTCTTTTAAGAAAATAGTTTCATTCCTTCTTGGCAATAAAGCCACCATTTTACAGATAAAGAAATTGAAGAGCAGAGGTGGGAAGCAAATTGCCAACATCTCAGAGTTAGTAAATGACAAAGCCAGGATTCAGAATCAATTTTTATAACACCAAGGCCAATTCTCCCTCCAAGGCCAGCTACACTTTGCAGATAACAGCTTTAGAAGGTCTTTGGCTAATAACTATACAGAGCACTGTAACTGGCAGAGGAAGGACTGTATGATTAAATTGATTATTCTGTCCTTTCGTCACATGGATTTTGAACACTAGTTTGGAGAGATAAACCTTTGAGTTCATATGTAGGAAAACTGTTTCATGTGAATATCTCATTTCATTAATAACATACAAAATGCATTCAAGTACACTTGATCCTCACACAACCCCATAAAATAGGTAAGGCTGGATTTGTTATAACCATTTATTAAAATGAGAAAAAAATAAGGTTTAGTGAGGCTAAGTGATTTGCCAAAGATGACATAGTTTTACATTAGAAGCAGAGCTGGAATAAGAACTCACATTCTCTATCTGCAGGATTTGTATACTTCTTCTATTAGATTAATTCTCTTGCATACAAAAGGCTATACATCACCAACCATTCTGTTTAATAACCTACACATTGCCATTAATGTTGAAGGCCTTGCACTCCACTCTCTGAGGACCACCGTTTTTCAACTCCAGAGATCATCATCGTATCATTCATACAGCATGAACTGGTGCCCTGGAGTTGTGTCCCTACTAACTCTGTCCCACCTCCCTTTTGCCCCTCAATCTTGAACTGAGTTTTATCACTACTTGACTTTTCATAACATTTCAGCACATAACTTTATTACTCTAAAAATATATTGTTTAATTTTGCTCTTGGTCTTCTAAAACTTGCACTCCATGTTTTGTTCGTGAGAGATATCGGTATTGATGTGAACTAGGCAGAAGTTACTCATTGTCCACTGCAGTATAGAGTTCCACAGCATGGATTTCCCACAGTGCATTTGTCTGGTTTCCTACCACTGAACACTTGACTAACTTCCTCAGTGGGGCTATCACAAACAATGCAGCTGTGAATATTTTTTTCTTTTTAATTTTTTATTAGTACACATTTGCAACACATGAATTTAATAGTCATCTTGGGGAGTGGGAACAAGTACATAATACAGCTCTTTTCTTACTCTAACCCCCTTCTGTTCTCCCCATAAATGCTTGTAGTACAAGTATTTAGAACTGTAAGTTTCCTATAAGCTTTCCTTTTCTTTTTGGAAGATTTTAATTAGCAAGTGACAGTTAATTAACAAGTGACAGAGTATTTGTGAGGCACAGTATGATGTTTTGAGGATATGTGAACATTGTATGTTGATGATATCAAGTTAGTTAATATATCTGTCAATCATCTACTTAATGACACATTCTCCATTACTCTAAATCAAAATTTTCTCACTATCAGTATGATTTCATCTTTGACCAATGAACTATAGAATTTTTTCCTTTTGAAAAATATTTAGTATAAATAAACATCCTATACATTAAATATCAAGAAATACTCATTGTTGATCACAAGTCAGGCTGAGAAAATCATAGAATTAAAATTTCCATTCATGATACAGTAGTAACAATTCCATTCCAATACTGGACTTAGTAACAAGTTGCTCACAAAACACCACAAATCCTATCAAAAGGCCATCATTAAGCTAATAATAATACCATAATGGGAAGTGTTTTTGAAATATAATATGAGCAATCTCAAAAGTCTCATCTTTATATTACCAATTTATCAAGGCCATATTAAGACTGTAGAGTTACACTGTCATAGAACTAACTAAAGATCCTCATTTCCTTGGTTTTATTTCAATTATTAATGAATGAAAAAAATCATACAAAGCCAAGGATTCTAAGTTAGTCTTTCATAAAAGAAAAAGAATCAAATTTTAATTCTAAGAAATCTCCCAAGCAATGAGTTTCTCAGCAGAAAAAGGAAAGAAAAACAGAGAGAGAGAAAGGAACGAAGAAAGTGAGAAAGAAAAAGAAGGAAGGAAGGGGAAAAGAAAGAAAGAAAAAGGAAGGGCAGTGTAATTAATCTTTCCTTCAAAAAAGGAAAATCTAAATCTCTTGTGGCAAATTTGGAAATATTTCCTAGTCCCAGAATATATGTGAATTTTACATGATGTACCTCAAATCATGCTAGTCTATGAAGCAGGGATCTATGGCAATCCAAATTATCCATCAGGACTCCATCTTTGTTTTTAGTGT
>RJWT010040397.1:0-12500 GCA_004365215.1 Cuniculus paca
TCTTGTCCCTCTTCCTCTCCCTTTTCTTTCCTCCCTCTCTCTCTCTCCTCCCTCCCCTGCTTTCCCTTATTATCTAAATCTACCTCCTTCTCTTCAATGCAGACATTCTTTTTCCCTAGGTGAGAAGAAACAAAGATAACCAGAATTCTCTTCAGCAGACAGGGAAGGAATGGGTTACCCACTCACCATGAAACTAAAAAATAAAAGTCTCCTTTTTATAATAGGAAGAATCTGATCACAGGTTATTTAATGTTCTAAGCATAAGGAAGACATCCCATCTGATTCTTTTGCTACTTCTTTTACTCAGCAAGTGCATATTAAATATTAACTATGCGCCCAGTATTGTTTCTTTTGCTGAGATACAGAAAGCTTACATTTAGTTGGGGAGAAAAACAATAAGCAAAACATGGAAATGACAAGATCAAATTAATATTTTTAACTTAAGCCGAGTCTGGTGGCACACACCTATAAGCACTCAGGAGGCTGAGACAGGAGGATTGTTGTGAGTTTGAGACCAGCCTGGGCTACAAAGTGAACTCAAGGCCAGCATGAATGGCATAGTGAGACCCTGTCTCAAAAAGATAAGGGCTGGGGATTTAGCTCAGTGGCCTAAGCGCCTGCATGGCAAGCACAAGGATGTGAGTTTGATCCCCAGTGCTGCAAAAAAAAAAAAAAAAAAATTTTTTTTAACTTACACACTGACTACAATATACCCTCTCTGTCCAGCACACACCTGGGCCAGGTTGGAGTGGAAGACACATGGAGCCACATGAGCTGGCGAGGTGAGCAGGCACCAGTTCCACAGACTGGATGATAAAAATTGATACTTGAAATCGCAACATGAAGGACTGTTTGGGCACCGTGGAAAACAGACCAGACAGTGACATTCCAAAAAAAAGATCTTAAACTGTGACTTGAAAGAAGAATGTCTGTCAGTCCACCTATATTTCTTAAAGCATGCAAAGAAAATAGTGCAAAATTCATGGAAACAAAGAGGTCACAAACTATTTTCATTGCTTCAGAAGATCCTCTTCAAAACTTCTGCTTAGCATCTCAAGAAATTCTTCAAAAAGCTCTGCAAAGTGGGAGGTCAAAATATGTCAAGTGTGGTGGCTCAAGGATATCCTATGGCTATACGTGTTACATCCTAGATGAAAATGTACCTGTTGGACAGATTCCACTTGTGAAGCGGCCTCTGAAGACTGATATCATTAAACATCCAAATGAAACAGATGGCAAAAGCACTGCTATCCTTGCAAAACTCTTAGTACCTAAATTTGTAAACATTTACACATGCCCTTATATTCTGGAATATGAAGAAAAGGACTATGAAGTCACACTTATTTTTCCTGGCCTTCAGTCTGTCTCAATAAAGGATATTTCTTTTCATCTGCAAAGAAGAATTCAAAGACCCCAGAGACCTCAGCAGCCTGTGATATCATTGTTCACCACACGCCCTCACCCCAGGGACCTCAGCAGCTGGCGGGATCTTGGATAGCCTCTCCCTCCCATCCAAAAGACCTCAGCAGCCCACAGACCATCTACCACCTGCAGAACCTTGGTGGGCTAGTGGGAGCCTCAGCAACCCATCACCCAGACTGAAGACCTCAGCAGGCCTGCAACAGTGTGAGTTTCCCCCTCAAATAGAGGACGTCAGGGGGTAAACAGGAGCAGCAGTGACCCCTCCTCCCCAGGTATAGGACTTTGGTGAGCCCAGCAAGAGTGTGGGTAAGTCCTTCTCCCATACAGGAACACCAAGTGGGTTGAGGAAAACACTGGCAAGGCCTCCCTCAACCTTGAGAAACCCAAATGGGACTTTGAGACCCCCAGTGACACAGTAGGGTCTCAGCTGAGATGCACAGTGTAGCCAGGTAGATCTGACGGCCTGGAACAGCCTGAAGCCACAGTAACAATTGGAGCTAAGGATTGGATTACATCAGTACTCCTAGGCTAGTCAGCCTAGGAACAATACAGGACTCACCCAACAGGCCCTGCAGGAGGAATTCAGGTGACTGGCCCCTCCCCTTCATTGTGGCACTCAGCAATTGGACAAACATCAGCCATACAGTAGGACCCAAAGACACACACAACAGATAGTTGTGGTATTGAAAAGTGGGATTGAAAAGACCCAAATATTAACCCAAAAGGTGAAAATGATAAAACAAAAAAGTGAAATGTAATCTCAAACGTCCAGTCCAGCAGGAACAAGTACAGGAGACATTGAAATAGAGGACATTACAAGTCATACACCAGAAATTTCTGAAAAGATAGCAAGTGGAATAAAGAAACAAATCCACGAAGCTATGGAGGCAGATTAGAAATAATCTCTCAGGTAAAGAAAGAAATGACAACCTTAATAAAGGAGTTGCTCAGCATAGATAGAGAAGACATAGATTTTTAAAAAGTACAGAATGGGAACCTTGAATGAAAAATATAGAAAAGAAATAGAATGCATGAAAAAAATTCAAAGAAATATCCAGGAAATAAAAAATTCCATTGAAAGCTGATGAAACCGTTTGAATGAAACAGGATAGACTTTCAGATCCCGAAGACAGGATCGCACAACATGGAAATCAGTCTGGAGAATCATCAAAAAGCTGGGATTGGAAGTCCCATTTGACCCAGCTATTCTGCTTCTAGGCATATACCCAGAAGAATTGAAAACATCATCCCACAGTGATATATGTACACCCATGTTTATAGCAGCACAACTTGTAATAGCCAAATTTTGGAAACAACCTGAATGCCCATCAACTGAGGAATGGACAAAAAAGATGCTGGGGATTTAGCTCGGCGGCCTAAGCACCTGCCTGGTAAGTGTGAGGTTGTCAGTTCTATCCCTGGTGCCACAAAAAAAAAAAAAAAATTTATCAGGCTGGGGATTTAGCTCAGCAGCCTAAGTGCCTGCTTGGCAAGTACAAGTTCATGAGTTCAATCCCCGGTACAAAAAAAAAAAAAAAGATGTGGTATATTTATACAATGGAATACTACTCAGCTATAAAGAAGGATCACATTAAGGCTTTTATAGGTAAATAGATGCAACTTGAGGCCATACTCATACATGAAATAAATCAAACTCACATGTATAAATACCATATTGTCTCCCTAGTGTAACAAACTGAAAGAGTAAAAAAGATACAAAATCTTCAAGAAATATTATGAAAAGGTCAGAAAATGCTCAAAGGGAAAAAAATAACTCAGGGAAAAGGAAAAAAGAAGGAAGGGAAAAGAAAAAGTATGTATAAGTTTGTATATATACACAAGATAGCTAAGATGATTGTGCTACTAATTCTATTAGTTCTTGGAACAAAATAGTTTACATTCATAGAATTAGATCAACTTTGCACATCTATATCTGGTATTCTGAGTAACACTTTTGAAGATAATTATGCAACACAACAATCTTTGTTATTTTCCTACCACCTGGTTTTGAAAACCTATATTGTTATTGTTTTGGGCACTCTGTTATTGTTATTTATATGTCTCTTTTGTTTCTTGTTTTGTTTTGGTATTTGTTTTCTTTTGTTTTGTTTTGTTTTTCCCTCTGATACAGAAGGGATAAATATACATGTATAGGCTTATACATGCCTAGAACTTCTAAAGCATTCACAAGAATTGATTTTATTATGTGAGATGGTACAAACAGCTACTTTGAAGAAAATAAGACATTATGGTAGACATTGCTGATTTCACATCACATTGTTTTGCAGTCCAATAATGCTTTTATTCTTTGTTTTGATTGGGTTTAGTCTGTTTTCTATTATTTGATTTCAATATGCATGAAGGTACGGACAGCTGTTTTGAAGAAAACAAGAGACAATATGGTAGCCATTGTTGATTTCCTATTGTCTGACTTTGAAGGCCCATAATGCTTTCATTCTTTTGCTTTGATTGGCTTTATACTGTTTTGTTTTGTTTGAATTTATTATGTGTGAGGGTATGGACAGCTATTTCAAAGAAAATGAGAGACATTATGGTAGCCACTGTTGATTTCCTATTGTCATGTTTTATGTCCTGTGTTGCTTGCATTGTTCTGTTCTGATCTCCTTTGTTCTGTTTTGTTTTGTTCTCTCTAAAATAAAAAAATTTTAAAAGATAGGATCACAGCTACTGATCATGAAAGGAAAGAACTTTTTAAAATAAAAGAGAGCTTGAAATAATTCAAAAGCTTCAAAACAATGCAAAGAGAAACCATATAAGACTGAGAGGTGTCAGTGAAAATGCAGGAGTCAACGCAAATGACATAAAAAAATTATTTCCAGGAGTAACAGCAGAAAATTTCCCAAACATAGGAAAAGAATCAGATAAGTGAGGCATATAGAATGCCAAACAGTAATAACAAAAATAAATCTATGCCCAGATGCATAATAATTAAGATCTCAGAAATTCAGCATTAAAACAGAATACTAAAAGATGTTAGAGAAAAGATGCAACTCACCTATCAAGGAAAGCCCGTTAGAATCATGGCAGACTTCTCAGCACAAACCCTCAAGTCAAGATGAGTTTGGAGTGAAGTATTTCAAGCCCTGAAAGAAAACAACTTTCAACCCTGATTGATGTACCTCACAAAACTTTCTTTGAAAATTAATGGAGAAATAAGATACCTCCATGACAATGAACAACTGAAGAAATTAATGTCCACTAAACCAACCCTAGAAAGAGTACTGAAAGACATACTAGAGAGAGACAAAAATGACTACAATTCCCAGAACAATGACAGAAAGGGCAAGCAATTAAACAAGGGGAAAGAGCAGGAAACCAACAACAGGAAAATAACAAGACAAAGTTTAGCCAGCACATATCAGTTATATCCATCAAAGTAATTGGCCTCAATTAAAAGAAATAGGTTGACAGAATGGATCAAGAAAAAGGATCCAACAATATGCTGTATACAAGAAACACATCTGACTCAAAAGGAAACTCATAGACTAAAAGTCAAAGGATGAAAAACATGCTTCAGGAACTCAGAAAAAAGCAGGGGTAGCTACTATGTTTACAGACAATGTGAACTTCAAACCAAAAATGTTCAAAAGAGATAAATAAGGTCACTACATACTTGTTGGGGGCAAATTCAATAGGAAGAGTTAACAATCATAAATATATATGCATCAGGCAGTAAGGAACTCCAGACAGCACATGGAGAGACTCAGATCGTCCACCTCCACCCACCAGTCCCCATCACAGGAAGGAACTCCCTGCAGATAGGCAGCTTACAGAAAGAAAGAGCCAGCAGATCCACCACTGCCCACTAGCCACCAATAACAGGAGCCTGCTTCCTAGCAGACAGTTGGGAGCAAGGACACACAGCCAGGTAAGCCCTGTGCACCTACAGGCCACCACTGGAGGCCCTTGCTTCCTTTAGGCAGCCACCACCCACTGGGAGAATCAGGCAAGCACACCCCTGTGTACCTGCCACTATCGTGGGAGTCCCAGGGGAGGCAGGTAGGCCAAGAGAAGCAGCTCCTCCACCAGGCACCCCTGGCCATCGGGAAAGCCCCAATATAGCTGTACAGGTCTGGAGAAGCTCACCTCACACTCTGCTATCGCCCTGTAAACCTGGGGTCAGAGGAAAACAGGTGCCTGTCCCATTCCCATACACCTCAGAGTGGCAGCCATTGTGGGAAGTGCCTGGGACCCTGCAACCAGCTTGTTGGGAGGAACCCAGGAGAATGACAAGAGGAAGGAGCAAAAGGCAATCTCAGACCTCCAGCCCACAGAGAACAAATCTGGGAGATACAGTCATGGAAGAAAATGGAAGTCATACACCTCAAATCTCCAAGAGGATAACAACAGAAATAAAGAAACCGCTTCATCAGACTGTAAAAGTAATCAGATCAGAAATAATATTTCAAATGAAAGAAGAAATGAAAAACATAATGAAAGAATTCCTAAGCATATCTAAAGAAGACTTAGGTAAAAAAGAAGAGCATAAGAAAATGTTGGAAACCTTGAGTGAACAATATAGAAAGAAATTACAATTCATGAAACAGATTCAAAAAGATATTCAGGAAATTAAAAAGTTGATCAAAAGCTGGCAAAACCACTTGAAAGTGACCAAAGATAGACTTTCAGACCTTGAAGACAGGATTGCAGCTAACAATCACAAAAGGAAAGATTTTTTTAAAATAACAAGGAATCAGGAAATAACAATTCAACAGCTGCAGGATGAAGTAAAGAGAAATAATTTAAGAGTGATAGGCATTAATGAAGAAGCAGGGGTCAACACAAATGAAATAAAAATGTTATTTACAGAAATAATAGTGGAAAACTTCCCAGACATAGAAGAATCTGGTATACAGTAAGTGAGGCATATAGAACCCCAACTAGCCATAACCAAAGTAAATCTACACTCAGACATATAATCATCAAGACCTCAGAAATTCAGCACAAGAACAGAATATTAAAAGCTGTTAGAGAAAAGAAACAGATCACCTATAAAGGAAAACCCATTAGAATCACAACAGACTTCTCAACACAAGCCAACAAGTCAAGAAGAGTTTGGAGTGAAGTATTTCAAATCCTGAAAGAGAACAACTTCCAACCCAGATTGATGTACCCTGCAAAACTATCTTTCAAAATGGATGGAAAAATAAGATACTTGCATGATAAAGAACAACTGAAGGAATTCATGACCACCAAACCAACCCTAAAGAGAGTGCTGAAGGATACTCTAGAGAGAGATAAAGATGACCGTGGTTCCAGGAACAGCAGCAGAGGAGGATCACCAAACAAGAGAGGCAAATGAATGAAGAGGAAAAGCAGAAGGCCAACAATAATAGCATGGCAGAGACAAACCAATGTTTGCTGGTTGTAACCAGTAATGTAGATGGCCTGAATTCAGCAATAAAAAGAAACAAGTCCATTAATATACTGCATATAAGAAACACATTTAGCTGAAAAGGAAATTCATTGACTGAAAATCAAAAGGGAGAAAACAATTGTTCCGTGTGACAGAAGGCCAGAAAAAAGCAAGGATGATTAGCCCAGCAACCGCAGAATGAATAAGAAAGATATGGCATTTTCATACAATGGAAAGCTACCCAGCCACAAAATAGAATAATCTTGAGGTTCTGTGGCTGCAACTGGAGATCAAGTTTGTGGGTAAAGCAGTTTGAACTCATACAGGTGAAAACCAGTATAAAAAAACAGGAGTTAGTGGGACCCAAAAACACAATAAGTATTATAAAAGTGATAGGGGAGGAAACAGCTAGGAGGAGAAGGTTGTAACCAATATTAATTTCTTACTGTCTTGTCTTGAATGCTTGTAATGTTTCCACAAATTTGGTAGGTTTGGTTCTGTTCTGCCTTGATTTGTTAGATTTTACTGTGTCAGATGGTATGGGCAGCTAGTTCAAACATAATGGGATATATTATAATAATCATGGCTGGTTTCCAATTATCTCATTTTGTGGTCCTATAATGCTTTCATTCTCCCATTTAATTGGTTTTACACCGTTTTATTTTATTTAAATTTATTATATGTGATGGTATGAACAGCTATTTTAAAGAAAAAGAGACATTATAGTAACCATGGTTCATTTCCTGTTATCTGGTTTTAAAGTCCTGTAATGCTTTCATTCTTTTGTCTTAACTGGCTTTAGTCCATTTTCTTATTATTTGATTTTGTTGTGTATGAGGGTATGGATAGATATTTTGAAGAGAACCAGAGACACTAGGGAAGCCATTGTTGACTGCCTTTTGTCTTGTTTTGAAGTCCCATAATGCTCTCATTCTATTGTTTTGACTGGTTTTATACTATTTTGTTTTGTTGGATTGTACTATGTGTGAAGGTATGGACAGCTATTACAAAGAAAACAAGAGACCTTATGGTAGCCACTGTTGATTTCCTGTTGTCTTGTTGTGTGGTCATGTGTTACTTACGTTGTTTTCTGATATGCTTTTTTCTGTTATGTTCTGTTTTGTATCATTTTATTCTGTTTAAAAAATATATATATATATATAAAATATGCACCAAATACAGCAGCACCCAACTATACAAGACAAATACTAATAGACAAGAAAAACCAAATGCACAATAACACAGTTGTAACAGCAGACCTTAATACCCCATTGTCATGAAAAGATAGATCAACTAGGCAAAAAGTTGGCAAAGAAATAACAGAACTGAATCAAATCTGTGAATAAATGGACTTAGTAGACATTTACAGAGTGTTCCACCCAACAACATCAGAATAAACATTCTTCTCAGTTGCATATGGGACATTCTCTAAAATAGACCATATAATAGCCCATACAACATACTTAAATAGATGCAAAAGAATTGAAATTATCCCATGCATATTGTCTCACAATAGTGCAATAAAATTGGAAATTAATGGCAAAAGAAACTGCAAAACCTACATAAATACATGGAAATTAAATAACAATCTCTTGAACAACCTCTGGGTGACAGATGAAACTAAAGAAATTAAACAATACCTAGAATTAATGAACGTGCAAATACAACATACCAAAACCTGTGGGAAGCAATGAAAGCGTTCCTAAGAGGGAAATACATAGCAATGAATTGTCACATCAGGAAAACAGAGCCAGCACAAATAAACAACCTAATGCTACACCTCAAGCTTCTAGAAAAAGAAGAGAAAGTCAAACACAAAGCTTGTAGAAAAGAGGAAATTATAAAGATCAAAGAGGAAATTAATGCAATTGAGACTCAGAAAACAATACAAAGAATTAATGAGTCAAAGAGTCGGTTCTTTGAAAGAATAAACAAAATTGATAAGCCTCTAGCCAACCATATCAAGAAAACGAAAAAAAAACTCAAATTCATGCAATAAGGAATGAAAAGGATGAAATTTCCCATGGAAATTCAGAAGATAATGAATACCTACTTTGAAAATCTTTACTCACATAGGGTAGAAAACACAGAGGAAATGGACAGATTCCTAGAAACATGAGTTACCAAAGCTGAATCAAGAAGATATAACAATTTTGAATAAGTCAAGTCAGCTACTGAAATTGAAAATGTGATTAAAAACTTACCAACAAAGAAGAGCGCGGGTCCTGATGGATTCACAGCTGAATTCTACAAATACTTGGAGATTTAACACCAATACTCCTCACTCTTCAATGAAATTGAAAGGGAAGCAATTCTCATTCCTGGAGGCAAGTATTACTCTGATGCCAAAACCAGGGAAAGACCCAACTAAAAGGGAGACCTAAAGGCCAATCTCCCTAACGAACACTGATGCAAAATTTCTCAATAAAATACTGGCAAATAGAATGCAGCAAATCATCAAGAAGGTTATACGTCATGACCAAGTGGGATTTCTCCCAGTGTTATAAGGCAGCTGAGTTAGATTGAAATTCTATATTGCTTACATTGTTCTGCTTTGTTTGTTTTGTTTTACTATGTTTTGTTTTGTTTCTACTGTTTTAGTTTGTTGTATTTTGTTTGATTTTACTTATCCCTGATGGTATGGGCAGGTATACTGCAGATAACAAGAGCCATTATGGTAGCCTTATCGATTGCTTTGTTTTTTGTTTTTTTGTTTTTTTGTTTTTCTTTTTTTTTACACTGTTTCAAAGTCATGTTCCATGTTCATTGCTTTGTTTTGATTGACTTTACTCTGTTTTGTTTTGTTTGGTTGTATTCTTTTCAAAATAAATTAAAAAAAATATTACAGGCAGTCAGACAGGTCTGGGCCCTCAAGGGAGGTGACACAGAGGGCCAGATGTCTTGTAACCTTAAAGGAGACAGACACCTCCCATTGTGGGTTAGATCTCAAGAAAAATGACAAAACAAATGCAACCACACCCTAAGTATAAACATCAAGGATTGATATTCTAACAGGTATGGATCACCTTGACAAAGCCAGGAGTCACCATCTCAACCCCCTACAGAAAGAGTCACTGCTCTGTAAGAATGCTCACTTGCTACATGACTTGCTTCCCCATTTGTCCCTGATTAGGTCAATTTTACCTGAGTAATTGATCTTATTTGTTGACTATAGTTCTGTCCTTTCTTATGCCTGTCTGCCTTGTGAATTCCCATGTTTTCCCCTTCTCATCTCATGGTTTTACTCTATAAAAGTCCCTAGAAAAGGCAGAGTCTTTGGCAATGCACTCGGGACCCCTTCTGTCTCTCTCTCAGATAGAAGCTGTCTTCCTCTCAATGAATATATTCTTTTCTTAACCTCCATTGTTCTTAAAATTCATTCGTCAATTTTAGAGAACACAAACTCATACCTGACATCTAGTAGGTTGGGAGTTTCATTGCCCTATATCACCAGGAATGCAAGAATGGTTAACATACACAAATCATAAATGTAATATACCACATCAACAGAGCCAAAGACAAAAATCACATGATCATCTCAATAGATGCAGAAAAAGTTTTTGATAAAGTCTAACACTTGTTCATGATAAAAACCCTACAGAAACTCAGAATAGATAGTATCTATCTCAATCTGATAAAAGCCATCTATGACAAACCAACAACCATCATACTAAATGGACAAAAACTAAAAGCTTTCACTCTAAAATGAGAACAAAACAAGGATGTCCACTATCACCACTCCCATTCAATATAGTTCTGGAAACATTAACCAGAGCAATTAGACAAGACAGACAAATAAAAGGATTGAAGATAAGAAAGGAAGAAATTAAATTACCACTATTTGCAGATGACATGATACTCTACATAGAAGAACCCCAAAACTCCACTGAAAGACTTCTTGATGTAATAACCAAATTCAGTAATATACCTGGATACAAAGTCAACACTCAAAAATCAGTGGCATTTCTGTACACAAACAACAAATGCACTGAGAGAGAAATAAGAGAAACCACACCCTTTACAATAGCATCCCAAAGAATGAAATACTTAGGAATTAACTTAACAAAGGATGTAAAAGACCTATGTGTTGAAAACTATAGTACTCTTAAAAAGGAGATTGAAGAGGATGTCAGAAAATGGAAAGATATCCCTTGCTCTTGGTTATGAAGAACCAATATTGTGAAAAATGGCCATACTCCCAGAACTGTTGCACAGATTTAATGTACTCGCAGTCAAAATACTATTAACATACCTCACAGATCTAGAGAAAACATTCCTAAAATTCATTTGGAAACAGAAGAGGCCTAGAATAGCAAAAGCAATCCTGGGCAACAAAGGCAAGGCAGGAGGCATCACAATCCCTGACTTGAAATTATACTACAAAGCAACAGTGATAAAATCAGGATGGTATGTACTGGAAAAAAAACAGACCTGATGACCAATGGGACAGATTAGAAAATGCAGACACAACTACAAAGATACTCAGCCACCTTATATTTGACAAAGGGGCTAAACATGTTCACTGGAACAAAGATAGCCTCTTTAATAAATGGTGCTGGAAAAAATGGCTTTCCATAGGCCAAAGACTGAAACTAGACCCATCTCTATCACCATGCACTAAACTAAAGTCAAAATGGATCAAAGATCTAAATATAAAAATACAAACACTAAATCTACTGGAAGACAAGGTAGGTAGAAATCTTGAAGACAAAGGTAGGCAAAGAGTTCATGAACAAAATGCAAACTACATGGGAAGTACTTCAAAGAATCAACAACTGAGATCTCTTCTTATTAAAAAGTGTTTGTATTTCAAAAGAAATCACCAACAGAGTGAAAAGAAAACCCACAGAATGGAACAAGAGACATTATTTTAGCCACTTTTGATTTCCTGTTGTCTTGTTGTGAGGTCAAGTGTTACTTGCATTGCTCTGTTCTGATTTGCTTTGTTCTGTTTTGTATTTTTTATTCTCTTTAAAATAAAAAAAAAAAAAAGAAAACCCACAGAATGGGAAAGAATTTTAGTCAGCTGTCCCTCAGACAAAGGACTTATATCTAGAAAATATAAAGAATTGAAAAACATCAGGCCCCCAAAATTCAAAGACCCAATTCAAAAATGAGCACCTGAGATGAATATGCACTTCTCAGATGAGAAATACAAATGGCAAATAAACACATGAGGACATGTTCAACATCACTGATCATTCGAGAAATGCAAATTAAAACATTCAGATTCCATCTCACTCTAGAAAGAATGACTGCCATCAAGAAATCAACCAATAACAAATGTTGGTGGGGCTGTGGGGGGAAAGGAACCCTTCTCCATTGTTAGTGGGAGTTTAGACTGGTGCAACCACTGTGGAAATCAATGTGGAGATTCTTCAAGGGGATTGGCAGTCTCATTCAATCCAGCTATTCCCCTTCTGGTTATTTTCCCAGAAAGATTGAAAATGTCATGCCACAGTGATATATGTGCACCCATGTTTATAGCAGCACAATTTGTAATAGCCAAATCTTGGAAACAACCCAAATGCCCATCAACTGCAGAATGGATAAAAAAGATGTGGTATTTTTATACAATGGAATATTACTCAGCTATAAGAAAGGATAATCTTGAGGCTTTTATAAATAAATGGAGGCAACTCAAGACCATACTCATAAGTGAAATAAACTCGCATTTAGAAATATCATATTGTCTCTCTAG
>RJWT010040398.1:0-12509 GCA_004365215.1 Cuniculus paca
CATTCCTTTAAAGAGGATTGGCCTTTGTTCTGACATATAATTATTACTTACAGACCAGTCTAATCCTTTCAACTTTTTAATCATGGTTCAGGTGCTGTATTTTAGGGCTAATTTAGCTCCAACAGAAATATGTATCCTTTCTAAAGACACTACCCAATGCTTTGTGTATTACTCTGGCAAAGAGGAACATGAACTATTCTTAGCCCCATGTTCCAAGAATCATTCAGCATTAAGAGTTCTTTCTCTGAACATGTGCAATATATGTATTTGGCCAATGACTCAGAGAACCTCTCCAAATACTCCTGCAGCTCTCCTTCTGAGCAGCTTCCTTTTTTCTGGTACCCTGTCGTATAATGTCTAGTTTCATCAGCTTCTCCCAACTGTGATTTCTGACTCTTTAGCAGATGTTCTGGGGTCTGTTTGGTTTCTCCCTCTCTGCACTTTGGAATTTGTTTCTAAGTAGTGAACTAAAGATTACTTCAATGTTATTCTTCTTTCAAGGATTATAGCCCTATACTGCTTCTTGTTCAATATCTGGAAATAGTGGCTAGAAGTACCCTATCCCTTTTTATTTTTATACATGTAGAATTTTTTCCCCCCAGTTTTACAGAAACTAGGTCAAAACACAAGTCACTCTTACCTTTGTAGATTTTTCTAATGGTTGGTCATACTGTGCTTGCTGCATAACGTCACTGACTATCATTTTAGCAATCTTCCAAGCTAGCTCTTCTTGGGCCTAAAGGAAGCAATTCGAACTGTTAATAATGGTTACTCATTAGAAAGATCCAGATGCATACAATCAGAACTCTAAACAAAAATGTATATACTTATCATTTGGATAAGAGATACTTTCCATGTATAAAAGAATCTGAGTCATGCTCTGGTTATGATATATTAACAGGATCAACTACTAGTAGTAATGACTATTTTCATGTCAGATGGTCAAAACAATATAATACTTTTCTTTTTCTACTCCCACATTCAATAAAATTAATTATCCAAAAAGCAAGTCCGAACTTCTAGAAGTAAAACAGAGTGGAGAAGGAAGCATTTGAGCTTTTATTTCTGTACTGATGGCTGATGACTGCTGGTTGATGCAAAGCTGAATGTACAGGTATTGTTTAGTGCCCAGTCTCCAAACAAATATTCGCTGCCATCAACAGGCAAGTCATAGATACTAAGAGCCCTCCTTTTCTTGTTACAACATGATAAGGAAGCAGTGATTGGTCTTGATGCTGAAATATGGAAGCTAAAGAAAAGAGAAAACCCAAAACCTTAGTAGCACTTATAAGTAAAGCCAGCACTCATAAGCAATAATCTCATTATACTAAAAATAGAATTTACCTCATCAGTATTTCCTTGTACCCACTTCTTCATAGCCTGTGAGAACATGGATCCTAGTAAAAAGAGCCAAAATTGAATGTGGATTTCATACACAATTTTATATTTAAAAAATGCTCTTACAAGATTTTACTTTTAGATATGGGTATTCTTTTCCAGTGTTATCCCATCCAAAACAGGAACTGGATACCTAAATGGGATAGGATATTTGTTCTTAAATAAAACAAATACTGTCCATAGTCTTACTGTCCCAATAATCTCTAATGAATCATTATTAGCATTACTTTTTTTTTTGGTAGTGGTGGTGGTGGTGGTGGTAGGAATCAAACTCAGGGCCACACGCATGCTAGGCAAGGGTTCTACCCACTGAAATTCTAATGAAATTCCTTTTTCTTTTTTTAAAAATTTTATTTATTTATTTATTTATTTATTTATTTTTGCGGCACCGGGGATTGAACTCATGACCTTGTGCTTGCCAGTCAGGCGCTTAGGCCACTAAGCTAGATCCCCGGCCCTGGTGTTTTTGAAACAGGGTCTTACTATGCCGTTCAGGCTGGCCTTGAGCTCACTTTGTAGCCCAGGCTGGTCTCGAATTCACAACGATCCGCCTGTCTCAGCCTCCCGAGTGCTGGGATTACAGGCGTGAGCCACCGCGCCTGGCGTTTTTTTTAAATTTTAAAGAGAAAAAAAAATTTCAAAACAACATAAGAGGGTAATAATGATTAATACATTGTGTATTGTTATCTTTAAATTAGTTACTAAGAGTACAAGGTATCAGCATTCAATTGTATGAACAATATTAGCACAAACCTTTCTTTTCAAAGAACTAAGAGAAATTAGTAGTATAAGTAACTTAATCTTTCATATATATATAAATAATTTTATTATTATTATTATTTTTGCTTTTCCTTTCCTTCTTTTCTCCATTCCCCTACCCCAGTTTTTCTTTCCCTTTGAAGCTTCTTCCCATTTTACAGTATGTATTGTACGCTTTGGATCCTATTTACACTTTGAGCTTCTCACACTAGGGAGACAATACGATATTTATACATGTGAGTCTGATTTATTTATGAGTATGGTCTCTAGTTGCATCCATTTACCTATAAAAGCCTCAAGTTTACCCTTCTTTATAGCTGAGTATTACTCCATTGTATAAAAATAAATCTTTTTCTACCATTCTTCAGTTGATGGGCATTTGGGTTGTTTCCAAAACCTAGCTATTACAAATTGTGCTGCTATAAACATGGGCATGCATATATTGCTGTGGTACGATGTTTTTAATTCTTCTGGGAAGACACCCAGAAGAAGAATAGCTGGTGTTGGTTTCTGTGAGGTGCACATATACTGCTGTGGTATGATGTTTTCTCATGAAATTCTTAAATATGAATTAATCTGATCAATGAATGTTTACTGAATGACTACTATGTGCTGGGAATACAGTAATTTTAGAATTGGGGGACAGAATATTGAGTATGACAGGCAAAATCCTTGCTCTCACAGATGTAATATCGCAATTATAAAAGCATATTAGAAGTTGAGTGTGGTGGCACATGGTGAGGCAGAAGGATCAGAGCGAGTTCAAGGTTAACCTGGGCTATACTGCAAGGCCCTGTCTCAAAAAGCCAAAAAAATATAAATAAAAAAGTAACAAATAATAAATAGGTATGCAAATAAATGAATAATACAATTTCAGAGAGTGAATAAGAAGACAAGATATGGTATGTTGGTGGTACAGAGGATTTTAAAACTTGTAGACTGGGAAGGCCTCTCTGAAAAGGTAATACTGAAATGCAGAGGAGACACCATAAATTTCATGAAAGCCATGGTAGGGGAAAAGCAAGTGTAGATGCCCTAATAGGGAAGAAACCTCAGAAAACGAATAAATGATAGTTCAATTAGAGTTTAATCTGTGACAGGAAGAGTGGCTCAAGGTAAGGTGACAAAGCACATTTATAGGTCACAGCAAAGAGGACAGATTTTTATTTCAAGTACAACAGGAAGCCATAGGAGATGGGATAAAGTAGATGATAAAGCAGTAAAATAGGCAAAAGGTAAGAAAATTTAAAAAGTAGAGGAAATAGTATAATGAAAAGCAAAAGATACCTACTACCTATTCTGATTCCTAAAATAATCACTGTTAAACTTTTTTGTGTATTTTTTCAGGTGATTTTTAATGCACATACCAATAGTGAGAATCTTTCAAAAACACAGGCAACAGCATTTATGTATAACTTAAATCATAAAGACTTTAGGTACAGCTTCCAATTCATAAGAATTTCTGGGGTGAGAGCAATAAGCTAAATAATGCAATCAGGAAAATCCATAAGATTGAACAATTCTGTAGGGTAAATAGTCTTACATGTTTAACAAGTCAAGGTCAGAGTAAAACAGATGGAAACTATGCCCTTTTGTTTATCTATTTGGCACCTAGCACAGTTCTGGCATGCAGAAATCATTTACATGCCTTCTGAGCAAAAGAATGTAATCTCTATGCTCCGTACCTACAAAAAGATATTTGACTTAGAGATTTGGAAAACTAAAGGAAACTCAGAATAAAGGGATGTGCAACCAAATTGCAGAAATTCCTGTTCATTTTATGTAGCTGTGTCTCAATGAAATCAATAATGGAGGTAGCTTGATGGATGGGCTTGGCAATATGGATATAATCCTGCTGCCTCTACCTTCAACTGTAAGCCATTTCTGTTATTCAACTACTAGCTTAATTCACAACTGACATTATCCCTTAGACTCTGACAAGAATATTCTGTTTTTCTGTTCTCTTAAATCCTTACATTCTATTTCCAAACAGCTGCCAGATCAATTCCTTTAAAGTACAAGTCATATCATATCATTCCCTGCTGTAATGTTCAGTATGTCCTCAACATTTTCCAGTCCTTGCTGCTGTCTTTCACTCAAATTCTATCACTCGACCTTTGGCCCACTCCATTCTAGTCACATTGGTCTTATCCACTGACCATACTTTACTCTCTAGTTCAGGGCTGCATTCTTGTTCTTTTAGCAAAGAACATTATTCTTCGAAACACTGACTGAGCTTTCTCCTGGTTGTGTTCAGGTCTCTACTCAAAATGCTTCCTTATCAGTGAGGCCTCTCCTGATGGCCACCTTTTAAACACCACTCCCCAGTGCTCTGCCAATTCCTTATTTCACCTTTTATATTCATACATAAATATATAAACACACATACTTCAGCTGTGTTTAATCACAAAGAATGCACTGTCAAAAATATTAGAATGAGCTAGGAATGTAGCTCAGTCAGTGGTAGAGCTCTTACCTAGCATTTGCAAGGCCCAGGTTTGATCTCTAGCACTGCAAAGGGGAGAGGGGGCAGGATGGGATAGTACACATACACATACACACACACACACACACACACACAGACGATGATGATAACACACCAAACCCATGATGAGGAGGATTCAGGTCCAACTTAGACTTAACCAAGCTGCTCTTATGCTAATTAAACAAAGATTTAAATTTCAATCTATTAATATTTTCCATATATTTCATAATAACTTTCGGTGATTTTCAAAAAATTTAATAAAGGATCACAAGATAAATCTGAAGTCTAACCTGGATTGGGTATTAGCCATTAAACAAAAAGGTAAACAGTACTGTCTTATCCTACTGCACCTTCTGTTATGGTAAAGCAAGCTCACCAGAGATTTTTTTCATTCAGAGACTTATTTTATGAAGATGTGATTCATCGAAGTCCCTGTACTCATTTGTGACAATAAATCAAGGTGAAAGATATCATGGTTATAGCCAGTTCAAAACTTGAATGGTCTTTCCCTCCAGTCAGTGATTGATATGAGCCAAGGCTTAATGTGAACTATTAAAACACATCACTTCTTGGCCTTTTAGCTAAGTGAACTATAAAAACATAACAAACCTTTTGATTTCTTTACATCAGGTTCAGGTTCAGATTCTCGGATAAACTGTCCCAAGTCACTGACTCTTCCAAATGTCATCTTCCTAAACAAAGATAAAAAGATATTAATTCTCACAATCAAAATCAATTTTTAAGTATCTCATCTAAACCTAGAAAGCTAAAAACAAAATTTATGACTCTTCCCTGTTATTCCAAATGCAGCCTATTTGAAATAAAATCTTCCTCCACAGAAGGTAAAATAATCTTCGAATTTGGTGTATGATTAAAGGAATTAAACATATCTATAAATAATCTATTTGTAATTAAAAGTTAGCTTAAGCAAACTAAAACAAAAAACCTTGTGGGATCTATGTATTATTTAAGGCAAAAAAGATCTTAATTTAGAGTTATTTTTCCTAATGAGTCCTCACCTTATATATGCTAATATGCCAACTGTATAAATTAATTTGCCTTGAGAAAAGCTTTAGGAAGATGCTAAAACTACAAAACTCAAACAAATACTAAAAACTATTTTTAAAGATGATGAAGAAAAATTCTCTTTTCTGACTATACATTTTTAAAACATATTTATACACAGAAAAATACAAGAGAAATAAATGTTTCGCAATTGATAGGCTTTCTTATGTAAAGCTTTAAGTAAATAAACCATTAATAAAGAACAAGTATCACCTTGGAGAATTAATTTGCACATACTGCCCACGATAATTTTGTTTGCGCATTTATTTTTGCATATTTATCTTTGTGTATAATTTTGTGTATTTATTTTTGCATATAATTTTTGCATATTTATTTTTGTGTGTAATTTGCATATAATTTTTGTAGACCAAACCCAAGGACTTCACACTGACCTACATCCTCAACCCTTTTTCCTTATGTTTTATTCTGAGACATGGTCTCACTAAGTTGCCAAAATGCCCAAGAGATTCCAAATTTGCAATTCTTCTGCCTTGGCCTCCCCAAGCACTACAATTACAGATGTATGCTACCACGCTCTAAAGATTACTATGAGGATTAAAGATTAGTATAAAGTTGACATAGATGAAGTGGACTTTCCAAAGACAACATTATTAAACAATCTTTTCTTTTCTTTTTTTTTTTTTGTGGTTTTTTAAGACAGTGCCTCTCTATGCCATTCAGCTGGTCTTGAGCTCACTTTGTAGCCCAGGCCAGTCTCCATCTTGCAATGATCCTCCTGTCTCAGCCTCCTGAGTGGTGGGATTACAGGAGTGTGCCAACACGCTTGGCTCAATCTTTTTATTTTCTTCAAACCTCTCCCTAGACTCCTCAGTCTCCCAAATAATCACTGTTACTTTCTAATAAAAGGAATCAAACATACTGATTTATGGTACTGCTGAGATTTGGGCAGGCCACTGGGTGGGGTAATTGAATCTATAAAGATTTACATGAGAATCAAATCTTCTATGGGGAAAAAAGTAATTTCATGATTTGTCTGTAGTAACTGTTATTAAGTAACATATCCTGTGTCACTGTCTTTCTGTTCCAGGATAAAAGGAATAACCAATTTAATTCTGAAATACAAAGTAATAATTTCATGCCTTTCCCCAGTATTAGCATGTAGCCTACAATACATGTTGGCATCTTGATAATTATCTTAAGACCAAGACTTTGAAACAGCTAACACGCAAATCAAATGAAATATGCAAGAGATAGCCTGGAACACACTACATACACAGGACACTCAGCAACCTGGCATATGGTGGCAGAATAATGATGGCGCATGGAGGGCTTACTAGAAATTGGTCAACATTATAAGCGCTTTCCACGTATTATCTTATTTAATTCCCTCAACAACTCAATGCATTATTTTGATTTCATAGATGAAAAAACAGACAATAGGAGGTTAAGCAGCTCGCCAATCAGCACAGCCAAACTCAAGAAGTCATTCCAGAGCCTTCACTTTTATACCATGTAGCATGCACACTGCATGTGAAAGTGCTGGATACATTAAGAAATGAGAAAACATTTGAAATTGAAAACTTTAAAAGCTGCAAAATTCTTTACACTTGTAAAAATTCTAAATATGAGCTTAGCTTACCCTGCATATGTCCGTTGATATAAAGATTCTGGATCCAGACTTGCAGTATCCACAATTATCGCTTCGTCAAAATTTTTCAAAATTTTAATACTGGCTTTTTTCACACTGGACTAAAACAGAAATTTTAAAATTAGTAGTACATTACTCAGAAAACAAATCAGTCCTGGGTCTGGAATATGATAGACTTATACTTATTTTCTTCAGTGTTTGAGGTATGTGTAATTTTCAGTCAAGATCTTCACTACTGAGAAGGTTAACAGCAATAAAATATCCTTCCTTCCTTCCTTCCTTCCTTCCTTCCTTCCTTCCTTCCTTCCTTCCTTCTTTCTTTGTCTTTCTTTATTGAGACAGGGTCAGTATGGCCTGGAGTTTACTATGTAGCCCAGGCTGGCCTTGAACTTCCAGAGATTCTCTTGCCTCAGTTTCCTGAGTGCTACGATTACAGGCATGCACCACCACTCTTGGCATGAAATATACCTTCAAACTACAACAAGGGAAAAAGCACAAGAGTAAAATATGTAACTATGCATTTAAATGCCAAATCTGTTTTCTTAATGATGTAGGTTTTTTTTTTCCAAATCCATTTTATTTCAAAGAAAAAGAAAAGAAAAATTTTGAAACACGTCAATCAGGGGGCAACAATGGTACATACATTGCGTATTGAAAGACATAAGTTGTAACAAATGCCCTGTCTTCACAAGGCATTATTTCCCGGACCAAACTCTCATCTACCCCAACATATAACAAAAATAACAAAAATAAAGCCCGGGCCAGGGATATAGCTCAGTGACATGAGCACCTGCCTGGAAAGTGCAAGGTCCTGATTCCCAGTATCAAAAAAAAAAAAAAGACAAAAAAAACAACTTTTTTACAGATTAAACATAAATGTTAGCCAGGCATGGTGGCACACGCCTGTAATCCCAACACTTGGGAGGCTGAGGCAGGAGGATCCTTGCAAATTCGAGAGCAGCCTTGGCTACAAAATGAGCTCAAGGCCAGCCTGAACTGTATAGTAAGACCCTGTCTCAAAAACACAAAAATAAATAAAGAAATAAACAAACATCAATGTTTTGGATTTTCAAGTGAGGCTGTGTGACAACAGAGAAGCGAAATAACCCTTTGTGACGTGACCTGCCAGCTGAGTATAAGTCACTAAGTTCCCCTCTACCATTCTATCTCCTATTCCCCACCCTATAAAACAATCAAATCAGAATGTGTACTTTTATGAAATAGAGACCTATGACTTGACACAGGAATTCTACTTCTAGAAATTCAATTACAGACAGATTTGCATTTATGTAAAATGTAACATACATACAATATTATTCATTACAGTATTGTTTAAAATAGCAAAAGGGAAGAACAAGCCTAATGTTCAGAACTGAGATAGAGTAAATAAAATAATTGAACATTCATAGAACTCCTTAGTTAAACTCAAAAGAAAGCACCAATAGAATAAATAGGGAGTACATCCAATTAATTGTTACTCAGGCGCCAAAATCAGACAACAAAAGAAAACGAAGCTAGTATCTCTTATGTAGTGTCAGTGTTATATGATGAGTACAGATATAAAACCCTCAACAAAACTAAATCTGGCAGCATGACAAAAAGATCACAAAACATGGCCAAGTGGAATCTGTCCTAGGAGTGCAAGGTTGGTTTAACATTTGAAAACCAATTAATGTAATACAACATAACAATAGTGCAAAACCCAAAAATCCTACATGATCATCTCAACTGATACAGAAAGAACATTTGATAAAATCTAATATCCTTTTGTGATTAAAAATTAATAAAAATTAAGACTGGTGGGGTACTTCAACTAGATAAACAGCATTTATCAAAATTTAGAAGTTAAAAAGAAACTCTTATTTAATAAGTTAAATGGTGAAAAACTGAAAGCTTTCCTTATCAGATCAAAATAAGATAAAGATGTCTGTCTTTTGTCACTTTTACTCTACATTACACTGTACTAAAGGGTCTACTGAGAACAATAAGGCAAGGAAAAGAAATAAAACCTCCAAAGTGGACAGGGGAGAAAAAACTATTTGTAGATAACATTACCTTATATAGAAAACTGTAAAGAATCTCTAAGAAAACTATTAGAGCTAACAAATGTAGCAAAGTTGAAAGTATGAAATCAATAAACAAAAATCCTTATATTTCTATATATTATCAATGAGCAATTAAAAAATGAAATTTAAAAAAAAATCCCATTTATAATCACATCAAAAAGGAAAACTTAGCTGTGCATGGTGACATATGCCTGTAAATCCCAGTATTAAGGGAGGGTGAGGCAGGAGGATCAAAAAAGTTCAAGTCCTACATGGGCAAATTAGCAACACATGGTCTCAAAAACTAAAAGAAGCTTGTAGGAACGTAACTCAGTGGTACAGTGCTCTTGGGTGTGATCCCCAGCAATGAAATAAAATAGATGGATAATAAGACAGATAGACAGACAGAAAAATAGAATAAATGTATAACACTTGCCTTAGCATGCATGAGACCTTGGGCTCAATCCTCAGTACTGCCAAAAAAGAAAAACTTAGGAGTAAATGATCCAAGGTGGTATGAGACTTACATACTGAAAACTATGCTGAAAGAAATTTAAAAACATGCTAGGCGTGGTGGTGCATGCCTGTAATACCAGCACTTGAGAGGCTGAGGCAGGAGGATTGCTGTGAGTTAGAGACCAACCTAGGCTACAAAATGAGTTCAAGCCAGTCTGCACTGCATAGTGAAATCCTGTCTCAAAAAGACCAAAAAAGCCAGGGATTTAGCTCAGTGGCCTAAACAACTGCCTGGCAAGCGCGAGGTTGTGAGTTTGATCCCTGGTACCAAAAAACAAAAAAAGATGAAAAAAGAATGAATGAAAGAAAGAAAAGAACACATAAATAAATGAAAATATACCCTATGTTCATGGCCTAGAAATTTGAATACTGCTTAAAAATAGCAATAGCCCCAAAGCAATCCACATATTCCATGAAATTCTAATCAAAATGGAACAGCTGATCCTAAAGTTGATATGGAATGTAAGAGAATCAGAATACACAAAACAATATTGAACATAAAAAAAAAACATAATGTTGTATATACACTTTGTGATTTTAAAACTTACTACAAAGCTACTGTATTCATAACAAGGTGGTAATGGTATAGGTATAGACACATAGAATGGAACAGAACTGAGTGTTCAGAAATACTCACATACAAACATACATGCTCTGCTGATTTTTAACAAGGTTGCCAAGACCATTCAATGGTCTAAGAGTAGTTCTTTTGGTTTTTTGGTGGTAGTACTAGGAATTGAACCCAGGGCCTTTGCACTATATACCCAGCCTGATTATTTATTTATGGTTTTTTTTGTTTTTTTTTTAAAGACAACATCTTGCTAACTTGCCAAGCTAGGCCTGAACTTATCTCCTGCCTCAGTCTCCTGGAGTGCTGGGGCTGACAACAGGTGTACACCACTATGCTCAATTGTCAGAACAGATTTTTAAATAAATATTGCTAGAATAGGATAAGCATATGAAAAAGAATGAAACTAGACCTCTACCTTATACCACATGCAAAACTAACTTAAAATGGATCAAAGCCCTAAAGCTCTTATGGGAAAACACAGGAATTCATAGATCCATATTACATTAGATTTTGCAATCGTTTGTAGACATAATACCCAAAGCACATGAAACAAAACTAAAATACTGTATATAAACTGGACTTCCTCAAAATTTAAAATTTTGAGCTTCAAAAGACACAAGAAAGTAAAGAGATAACCTACAGAACTGGAAAAATTACTTGTAAATCATATCTGATAGATTTATATCTAGAATATATAAAAAATTCCTGCAACTTGTAATACAAAGATAACCTAATTCAAAAATAGGCAAACTATTCAAATGAACTTTTCCAAAGACAGGGAAAAAAAGTCAGTAAACATATAGAAATGCTCAATATTCTTAGTCATCAGGGAAATGCAAAAACGAAAACAAAAACAAAAAAAAAAACTACAATGAGCTACAGCCTTAAACTCACTGAAATGATTACGAACAAAAAGACAAACATAAGAAATTTCAGTGAGATGTGGAGAAACTGGAACCCCTGTACGCTGCAGGTGGGAATGCAAAATGGTGCTGCCACTTGGGAAAACAGTCTAGCAATTCCTGAAAAAAGACCACATAGTATGGTTCCATCTACATAAAGTATCCAAAATAGGCAGCTCTGTATCTCTATAGAGACAAAAAGTAGATCAATCATTATCTAGGGCTGGAGAAATAGGGGATTTGGAGTTTAACAGTTTCTTTTGAGGATGAAAAAAGATTCTAAAATTGATTGCAGAGGCATACACAACTCTGGAGTATCGTAAAAACCACTGAATTGTACAGTGCAAGTGTGAATTATCACAATACAGTTACACCAATAAAAAAGAATACACAGCATGGTTTCATTTATAAAATGGCAAGAAGAGTTAATGCTAATCTATGCTCTCAAGTTAGGATATGACTAGAAGGAGGCTCAAAAGGACTTCTGGCTGACAGTGTTCTATTTCTTGATCGAGATGCACTGATTTTTTCCCCCGATTTTGGAAGGATGTTTATGAAAATTCTTCTTCAAGATATATTGTCATATGCAATTTTTAAAATGTGTGTTATGCTTCAACAAAATAAATTTTATGGGGGCTTGGGTATACAGCTCAGGAGTATAGCATGTGCTTATTTAGCATGTACAAAGCCCCTGAGTTCAATTCCCAATACCAAAAATAAACACATACATACATACATCTTATGGTTAGCACCTAGACCTTTTAAATGTCCTAATAAAAATAAGCCATTCTAATTTATCTCAAAAAATAAAATGATAACCATACTTGGCAGGTCATGAGTAAACTGGATAGGGGGAAAATATACTCAGGAAAGTCTTGTTCACAAAAATAAAATAGCACTGTCTTAAAATGTTGGGAAGCTGAAACAGAAGGATCGTAAGTTTGAGCCCAGTCTGGGCAACTTAACAATTTATCAAGAACTTGTCTCGAATAATTTTAAAAGATTCAGGATGTAACTCAGTGCTAAAGCCCTGGATTCAATCCTTAGTCAAGACAAAAGAAAGGAAGAAGAAAAATAGAGAAAGACAAGGAAGGAGGGAGGCAGGCAGAAAAGAAAGGGAGGAGAGGAAAGGGGAGGGAAGGGACAAGAAGGGAAAGAG
>RJWT010040399.1:0-12510 GCA_004365215.1 Cuniculus paca
TCTCCCCTCTCCTCTCCTCTCTCTCTTCTCTCTCTCTTCTCTTTCTTGTTCTTATTTTTTTGGTACTGGGAATTGAACTCAGGATCTTGTGTTTGCCAGGCAGGCACTGAGCTGTATCCCTGGCCCCTGTGATCTATTTGTCTTAAGCTAACTAAGAACATCAGAAACATTGAAAGCTCTATTTCACATTTCTGTTTTATTCCATCTGTAGTAGAGCTCTTTCAGTTAAATTATACTCATGATCCAGATTGGTCTCTATGCTCCTCTACAAGTATTAAACCATCTCATTGATGGACTCCCTTGTTGTTTAGTGTAAATTTGATCAAGGTTCTGAGAGTTTTAGGTTAGCCTACCAGAAGTTAAAATCAAATCAAGTCATATGACCCATTTCTTTTTTTTTTTTCTTTTTTTTTTGTACTGGGGATCAAACTCATGACCTTGCACTTGCCAGGCAGGCGGTTGTTCCGCTGAGCTAAACTCCCGGCCCGGTTATGACCTGTTTCTTGATCATGATGATGGAGAGAAAATAGGGAAGAAGGACACTTTATTGGTTGAGGAGATACTTCACAGTCATCTTTGTTTTCTCTGAGATTCAACAAAGCGTGGAAGCTCAAATGAAAGTTGCTCAGGCTCTGGGATCAGACTCATTCAAATGCTGCCCTTCTTGCTTCCTAATTATAAGAAGCGACAGGTTATTTAACTTCTCTGAAACTCTATTTCCTTGCCTCTACATACAATGGGTTTATCATATATGGGTTAAGTAGAATAATTAGGTTTAAATAATACATTATTAAATAGCTAAATACTTGAGTTTTACCATGTGTTGGGCACTGTTTGGTGTGCTAATTATTTATCACAAAATTTCCAGGGATGAATGAAGTATTCAAATATTACTTCTTCCTTTTTTTCTTGTTAAGTGATTAACCACCTTTTGTTGGGGTAGAATGATGTTTCTGATCTGTAACTTGGTACAAGAAAGCTGAGAAATAGCATTTATGAAATTATAGAATAATTTCAAGGCTTTTTATAACCATACAATGTTTTCCTATAATTCCCTCCTTTTTTTGAGACAAGATCTTCATATATTTTCTAGGCTGGTTCTGAACTCAAGATCCTCCTGCCTCAGCCAACTGAGTAGTTGGAATTGCAGAAGTATGCTGCCATGCCTGACTTTTGTAACTCTTTTATAATGCTATTGAAATTGGTATATTTTAGCAATATTGGTAAATTAAAATACCTCTTTATATAATCAACACAGACATGCTGACTTTTAAAATGTATTTGTTACTGGCTTTAATCTATGAAAAATGTGATTCTATTTGAACTGTAGAAGATCTGCCAGTTCTCCAGGTTACACAGGAGATTTAAGGATAAATAGTTGATTTTTAAAATACTTCTGTCATATTTTGATATGGTGGGAGAACATTTAAAAATCATAATTCAGTAATATTGGTATTTGGCATGGAGTAGGTACTCAGTTTCCTGGTACTAATTAGTAATTGCTGAGGAGACAAGGCTGTGAAATCGTCTTATTTAGCAGCTGTGGGCCAGGAATTTATATATTGGTTAGCACTAGATTTTCAAACTCATCACCGTCTAATGAGTTTTTGTTTTTGTTTTTTGTGCCAGGGATTGAACTCACAACCTTGTGCTTGCCGAGCAGGCTCTGTGCCTCTTAGCTATATCCCTGGCACAGTATGATGAGTTTTTAAAATATTTATGCCTGAAAAATTTGAAAGACAGGTATTAGAGAAAGCTTAGAGTTGACATCAAAGTGCCTTTAATGGAAAATTTGCAGGAATTGAAGTTGAGGTTTAAAAATTAAGACAGCATAAATAAATGAATCGGTATGGGGAAGTACCTTTATGACTTGTCTACATCTAGAAAAGGTGAAATGTCAAGTGGGATAGAACCTGAGAAAAAAGCTCTCAAGATGGTAGTGGAGGGAAAGAAAAACACCATTTTAGCTATCTTAGAGTTTTTATTATGCTAAGGTGAAGCAAAGTGTATGAAAACCTTACAATCTGGAAACATTACATATGTAAGGGGTTTAGTAATTATACTTTTGTTGATTGAAAAACTTTTTTTTTTAACTCAGTGAAACTTTGGCAGTGAGGAAAGTAATCCTGTTGTCCTGTTTTACCTTGACACTCTTGATTTTTTTTTTCTGCAATCACTCCTTCAGACTTCCCTTTTTACATAAGTGGCAATTCTGTCATTCCAGTTGCTTAACCCAGGCATTATTATATTTTCTCTTATACACCATACCCTTCTTCCACTTTTCTCAACATTATGGAATTGCTTGCAGTTTGGACCTAGGCATCTGTACCTCTCACCTGGATTATCCCAGGATCTTTTTAATTGGTCTTCCTGTTTGTGTTCTTGCTCACTTTCAGTTTTCTTTTTTCTCCTCCGCGTAGTTGCAGAGTGATCCTTTTAAATGGTCAGGTTATGTCCTCCTGCCAAAATCTTCTGATGGCTTCTCCAAAGTAAAAATCATCATTGTAGCCTACCAGTTTGTGTGTCACATGGTTCCTGTGCTACCTTCCTGAGTTTGTCTCCTAGTGTCTCTGCCTTGATCATTCTGCTGCTACTGCAGTGGCCTGTAACACACCACAGGTGGTCCCACTTCAGGGTCGTTGCACTTGACATTTTTTTCTGCCTAAGTACACTGTAACTACCATCAGGGTTCATTTTCTAACTGCCCTTATGTGTCAGCTCATGTTATCTCATCAATAAGACTCTGATCACCCTGTCGAAAGTACCCTTCCTGTCGTACTTCCATGCTTGATTTTTTCTTCTAGCGTTTATTTTTGTTCAACATATGATTTACTTTATTGTCTGTCTACCCATACTGGAGTATAACATCCTTCAGGGCAAGTTTTTAAGTATTATATTTGTTTACCTAGTAAAGGAGGTGATAGATAAGATTTACTCAGAAAATATTTATTGATTAATTGAGAAAGAATTGAATAGTGGTTTTTAGTATCACTGCCATTGGTTCAGAGAGCTTTCTTTAAATAAAATAACTGGTATTAGCTGTTAATGTGAGCTCCACAGAATGGCAGTACTAATTCTAAATACACTGTGTATTAGTTACTTTCCTGTTGCTGGGACAAAATTCCCAACACCTGCCACCTAAAAGGGGAGAGGTTTATTTTGGCTCATGGTTTTAGTGGGCTCAGTCCATGGTTACCTGGCTCTGGTGTAAGCATGTGGTGGAGGAAAGCTGCTCACTTCATAGTGGCCAGGAAGCAGAGAGAGAAGGGAGAAGCTGGGGACAAGAATATATCCTTTCAGGCCAACCCCCAGTTGGCCGACCTTCTTTACCAAGCCCCATTTTCTAATAGGACATTCAGCTATGAGCTCATTAACAGTTTAATACTCTAATGAGTATAGCACCCTCATGATCCAGTGACCTTCCAGAAAGCCTCATCTCCAGATACATGAAACTTTGGGGGACATTTTAGTTCTAAACCGTGTCACACTATTTAATGGAGGGGTGTACTGCATTGTAGTTCCTAGCCTCCCTTGTAGTTATATGGGGGCCATGTGACTGGATTTTAACTACAGGACTGTGAGTGGAATATACCATTTCAGGGCTTGCCTCAAAGAACTTCTCATAAGTGACCTTCCAACACTGGATTTTCAAGAAACCAGTGTTCCCAATGGCACAGCCGTGTAAAAGAAGGCTGTTGGCTTCATGAATTACCATATAGTGGAGAGTTGCTGCTAATCAAGAATGCCTTAATTGCTGGGCATGGTGGCTCACACCTGTAATCCCAGGACTCGGGAGGCTGAGGCAGGAGGACCCTTGGGAGTTTGAGACCAGCCTGGGCTACCAAGTGAGCTCAAGGCCAGTCTGAATGGCATAGTGAGACCCTGTCTCAAAAAGACAAGGGCTGGGGACTTAGCTCAGTGGCCTAAGTACCTGCCTGGCAAGCGTGAGGTCATGAGTTCAATGCCTGGTGCCACCAAAAAAAAAAAAAGCCTAAATGGACATTATCTGGGTGAAAAGTAAATACTTGTTAAATCAAGCAGTTGAAGCTTGTAATTTTTCTGTTAAATCATATTATTACCTTAATGAATACCAATTAATAATAGCTAAATTATTTTATTCCCTGTTTTTTTTCCAAATCCATTTTATTTCAAGGAGGAAAAGATAAAAAGAAAAACTGAAACAAAATTTCAAAACACGTTAATCAAGGGGCAATGGTGGTACATACATTGCACATTGTCATCCACAAATCATTCACCCAGAGCACAAGACATCTGCATTCAATTGTCTGAACAGTAGTAGCACTTATCTTTCTCTTCAGTGAATTCTGAGAGATCAGTAGTATAACTATCTTAACTATTCTTTTTATATGCATATACATACGTTGTTTCTTTCAGCGTCTCATACTTAGATAATATGATGTTTACACATGTGTCTTTATTTTGCTAATGAGTATGTTCTCAAGGTGCATCCATTTACCTATAAAAGTCTCCAGTTTATCCTTCTTTATGACTGAGTAGTACTCCATTGTATAAAAATATCACATCTTTTTTATCCATTCCTTGATTGATGGGCATTTAGGTTGTTTCCAAGGTCTGGCTATTACAAATTGTGCTGCTATTAACATGAGTGCAGATATATTGCTGTGCTACAATGTTTTTAATTCTTTTGGGAAGATACCCAGAAGGGGAATAGCTGGATTGAATGGGACCTCCAATCCTAGTTTTTTGAGGAATCTCCACACTGATTTCCACAGTGGTTGCACCAGTCTGCATTCCCACCATCAATGGAGAAGGGTTCCTATTCCCCCACAGCCCCTCCAGCATTTGTTATTGCTTGATTTCTTGATAACAGCCATTCTTTCTGGAATGAGGTGGAATCTCAGTATTGTTTTAATTTGCATCTCTTGAATGACCAGTGATGTTGAACATGTTTTCATGTATTTATTTGCTGTTTGTACTTCTTCATCTGAGAAGTGTGTATTCATCTCGGATGCCCATTTTTGGATTGGGTCTTTAAATCTGGGAGGGTTGATTTTTTTTTTTTTCTTTTTGAGTTCTTTGTATGTTCTCGATAGTAATCCTTTCTCTGAGAAACAGCTGGCAAACATTCTCTCCCAAGTTGTGGGTTGTCTCCTCTCACTGTTGGTGGTTTCTCTTGGCTGTGAAAAAGCTTTTCAATAGGGTGAGATCCCAGTTGTTGATTCTTTGTGATAGTTCCTGTGCTGTTGGGGTTTTGTCCATAAAGTCTTTGCCTATACCTATGTCTTCAAGAGTTTTACCTACTCTGTCTTCCAGCAGATTTAATGTTTCTGTTTTAATATTAAGATCTCTGATCCATTCTGATTTTACCTTGGTATATGGTGAAAGATATGGGTCCAGTTTTAATCTTCAGTGTGTGTAGAGCCAGTTTTTCCAGCACCACTAATTAAAGAGGCTAACTTTCTTCCAGTGAATGTGTTGGGGGCATCTTTGTCAAAGATAAGGTGGCTTAGTGTGTCTGGAGTTGTTTCTGCATCTTCTAATCTGTTGCATTGATCTTCAGGTCTGTTTTTTGTTTTTTGTTTTGTTTTTGTTTTTTGTTTTTTTTTTCCAGTACCACACTGTTTTTATTACAGTAGCTTTACACTATAATTTCAAGTCAGGGATTGTGATGCCCCCTTTCTTACCTTTGTTGCCCAGAATTGCCATTGCTATTCTAGGTCTCCTCTGGTTCCAGATGAATTTTAGGATTGTTTTCTCTAATTCTGTGATATGCATATGCCATTAGAATTTTGATTGGGATTGCATTGAATCTGTGTAACAGTTTTGGAAGTATAGCCATTTTCACTATATTGGTCCTTCCTACCCAAGAGCAGGGGATATCTCTCCATTTTCTGATATCCTCTTCAATCTCCTTTTTGAGAGTACTGTAGTTTTCAATGTAGAAGTCTTTTACCTCCTTTGTTAGATTGATTCCTAGGTTTTTCACTTTTTTGGATGCTATTGTAAAAGGTATTGTTTCCCTGTTTTCTCTCTCAGTGAGTTTGTTATTCATGTACGGGAAGGTTATTGATTTTTGAGTGTTGCCTTTATAACCAGCTACATTACTGAATGTGCTTGTTAAATCTAGAAGTATTTTGGTGGAGTTTTTGGGGTCTTCTGTGTAGAGTATCATGTCATCTGCAAATAACAATAGTTTAACGTCTTTCTTTCCTATCTTTATTCACTTTATTTCTTTCCCTTGTCTAATTTCTCCAGCTGAAGTTTCCAGGACTGTGTTGAATAAGAGTGGAGACAGTGGACATTCTTGTCTTGTTCCTGATTTTAGAGAGAAAGCTTTCGGTTTTTGTCCATTTAGTGTGATATTGGCTGTTGGTTTGTCATAGATGGCCTTTATCAGATTGAGATAAAAACCATCTATTCCAATTTTCTGTAGGGTTTTTATCATGAATGGGTGCTGGACTTTGTCAAAAGTTTTTTCTGCATCTGTTGAGATCATATAGTTTTTGTCCTTGGCTCTGTTAATATGGTGTATTAAATTTATGGAGTTATGTACATTGACCCTTCCCTGCATCCCTGGTATGAATCCCACTTGATCATGATATACAATCTTCTTGACAATTTGCTGTAGTCTGTTTGCCAGCATCTTATTGAGAATTTTTGTATCAGTGTTCATTAGCAGATTGGCCTGTAATTCTCTTTCTTAGTTGGGTCCTTGTCTGGTTTTGGCATCAAGGGTAAGGGTTGCTTCCAAGAATGAATTTGAAAGTATCACTTCCTGTTTAATTTCATTAAAGAGTTTGAGAAGTAGTGATGTTAGATTTTTCTCTAAATTTCTTGTAGAATTCAGCAGTGAGTCCATCAGGGCCTGGGCTTTTCTTTGGTGAAAGGCTTTTTTGTGTGTGTGTGATTTTTGGAGACTGGGTCTCACTATGCAGTTCGGGCTGGCCTTGAGCTCACTTTGTAGCCCAGGCTATACTTGAACTCACAGTGATCCTCTTGCCTCAGCCTCCCAAGTGCTGAGATTACAGATGTGAGCTACCATTAATTATATCTTTGATATTTATTGATATTCAGTATTTAGGATTTTTATATCTTCTTCATTCAGCTTTGGCAATTCATATGTATTTAGGAATCTGTCCATTTCTTCTGTATTTTTCATCTTATTAGAATATAAGTTTTTAGCCAGGCGTGGTGGCTCACGCCTATAATCCCAGCACTCGGGAGGCTGAGACAGGCCGATCATTGTGAGTTCGAGACCAGCCTGGGCTACAAAGTGAGCTCAGTGCCAGCCTGAACAGCATCATGAGACCCTGTCTCAAAAACACAAGGGCCGGGAATCTAGCTCAGCGGCCTAAGTGCCTGCCTGGCAAGCGCAAGGTTGTGAGTTCAATCCCCGGTGCTGCAAAAAAAAAGAATATAAGTTTTTAAAGTAGGTATAGATGATTTTATGCATTTCTGCAGGGTCTGTTGTGATTTCGCCCTTTTCATTCCTAATGGTGTTGATTTGAGTTTTTTCTTTCCTTTTTTTGATAAGGCTGATGAAGGGTGTGTCAATTTTATTTAATCTTTCACAGAACCAACTCTTGAATTCATTGCTTCTTTGTATTGTTTTTTTAGTCTCCAGTGTGTTAATTTCTGCTCTGGTCTTTATAATTTCTTCCCTTGTATGAGCTTTTGGTTTAGCCTGCTCTTCTTTTTCTAGAAGTTTGAGGTTCAACATTAAGTTGGTTATATGTGCTTGCTTTGTTTTCCTGATGTGAGTATTTACTGCTATAAGTTTCCCTCTTAAGACTGCTTTCATTGTGTCCCATAAGTTCTGGTATGTTGTGTTGTCATCATCATTCAACTATAAAAATTGTCTAATTTCTTCTTTAATTTCACCTGTGACTCATCGATTGTTCAGTAGGGTGCTATTTAATTTCCATGTGTTTATGAAGTTCTTGTGGTTTCCTTTGGCATGAATTTCCAATTTCATTGCACTGTGGTCTGATAGTATGCGTGGGATAATTTCAGTTTGTTTGCATTTACTTAAACATGTTTGATGAGCCAGTATATGGTCTATTTTAGAGAATATCCCGTGTGCAACTGAGAAGAATGTGTATTCTGATGTTGTGGGATGGAGCACTCTATAGACATCTACTAAGTCCATTTGTTCTGAAGTTCGATTTAGTTCTATTGCATTGTTGATTTTTTGTCTAGTTGATGTGTCTTTTTGTTAACAGTGGGGTATTGAGGTCTCCCAATACAATTGTATTAGGGCTTATTTGATTTTTCATGTCCGTTAGTAATTGTTTTACATAGTGGGGTGCACTGGTATTTGTTGCATATATATTTATGATTGTTTTCTCTTCCTTTTAGATTGTTCCCTGTTGAGGATGTAGTGACCTTCTTTATCTCTCTTAATCAGTCTTGGCTTGAAATTCACTATGTCTGCAAGTAGAATGGCTACCCCTGCTTTTTTCTGGGTTCCTGTCATGTGGAATATTGTTTTCTATCCTTTGACTTTCAGTCTGTGAATTTCTTTTTGAATTAAATGTGTTTCTTGCATGCAGCCTATTGTTGGATCTTGCTTCTTGGTCCATTCTGTCAGTCTGTGTCTTTTGACTGGTGAATTGAGACCATTAACATTGATGGTTATAACTGAAATGTACTGACTTATCCTTGTCGTGTTATTTTCCTGTTGTTGACTCTGCTCCTTTTATTCCCCCTCCCTATAGTTGTTTGCCTTCCCTGGTGGATTCCTTCTTTTGGGGTTCATTGTGGAGCTATACTCCTTATTATCTGTTTGTTTGTTTGTTTGTTTGGTACCAAGGATCAAACTCACAACCTTGCGCTTGCCAAGCAGGCACTTCAGCCATTGAGATAAATTCCCAGTCCAAAGAAGGCATTGCATTTAAATACCTATAATGGTTTTGGTTTTTTTTTTGGTATTGGGAATTGAACTTAGGACCTCGTGCTTGCCAGGCAGGTGCTGTGCCACTGAGTTATATTCCTAGCTTTATTATCTCTTTCTAGTATGCCCTTCAGTATATTTTGGAGTGCTAGTTTGGTATTCATAAATTTTCTGAGATGTTCTTTATCACTGAAGTATCTTATTTCTGCATCAATTTTTGAAAGACAGTTTACATCAATCTGAGTTGAAAGTCGTTTTCTTTTAGAGCTTGGATTACTTCACTCCAAGCTCTCCTTGACTTGAGAGTTTGTGCTGAGAAGTCAGCTGTAATTCTGATGAGCTTTCCTTTATAGGTGATTTGTTTCTTTTCTCTTAACAGCTTCTAGGGTTCTATTCTTGTGTTGAATTTCTGGAATCTTGACTATGATATTCCTGGCTGTAGATTTTTTTATATGGCTAATGGAGTTCTATCTGCCTCATTTATCTGTATGTCAAATTCTTTTTCTCTACCAGGAAAGTCTTCTGTCATGATGTCTGTGAACATTTTTTTAATGTCATTTGTGGTATCTCCTGCTTGTTCATTGACTCTAATTAATCTTAAATTATTCTTGTCTCATCTGGCAGCTGCTGGATTGATTTCCCATGGTCCCTTGCTATTTTTGAGAAATCTTTCTTTTCCTGGTCAGTAACTGCAAGCCCGTCTTCAATATCTGAGAACCTGTCCTCACATTGGCCTAATCTACTTCAAATATTTTCAATTGAGTTTTTATTCTCCTGGATATCTGCTTGAACCTGCTTTATAGATTCCATTTCTTTGCTATGCTGCACTTCCATAATTTGCTTAAGCTTGTCTATTATTTTTGTCTGTCTCCGCTAAGGTCGCTAAGCATGGTGTGTATTTTGTTAATCTCTGTAGTCGTTTGAGAGATTATTCCTGATTTCATTTTTTCCAGAGCCTCATTCAATTGCTTTGTTGTTTCCACTTCAGAGGGACCTGGTAAGGGGCTTTCAGGTTATCTCACCTGATAGCCTTCTGAATTTACCCTTGGTGAACTGAATGTCTGGGGTTGCATTTTGCTTAAGTGTCTTCACATTTTATTTTCTTGGTTTTTTTAGTTTGATTCTTGGGGTGATGCTTGTTAAGTTACCTATGGTGGGTTGCTTTATTGGTAGTATTTAGGACCCTTAGGTGATGATTACTTCTCTGAGGTATGTTCCAGGTATAGCTGGTTTTTGTTTTTTGAGTCCATTGGAAGATCTTACCTCTTCAGTTTGTTGGAGATGAGAAGTTGTTGCTTGTTTGGCCTAGTCCCTGGTTGTTTGGTACTGTGCTACAGTATTTTCTGTGACCCTTAGTTAATCTCAGTCATGGAACACCAGAACCAACAGGTGTTTAGAAGAATTATGTCAATTTTGGCTATAGTGGTACCAATAGCATGAAATATAACCTAGAAAACAACTGAGTGGACCCTTAATTTGCAACTGTTAACCGTATAAACTAGATTTGATATTATATAAAAAGCGTAAAACAAACCAGGCCTTCCCATGAAGCAGGCTCTGCCATGCTGATGGTTGAGAGCCTCAGCCAGAAGAGAAAGTGCGCCTTCCTGTGAAGCAGACTCCACTAAAAGCCTTAACCTGAAGAGAAACTGCACCTTCCCGTGAAGCAGGCTTTGCTCTGTTGATTGGTCAGAGCCAGAGGAGAAACCAAAGCCTTCCATGAAGCAGACTCTGCCATGCTGATCGGAAAGAGCCTCTGCCAGAAGGAAAACCATGCCTTCCTGTGAAGCAAGCCAGTGTGCAGGCTGAAAAACCAGAAGAGCCCCCCCCCCAATTCGGAGAACTCAGGGTGAGATGATAGCAACTGAGGGGAAGGGAATAGCTTGATGCTTGTATTGTTTGGTTGACTCTGCAGGCCCGGGCATCTACTTGGAGGATGGCAGTGTGCATTGTGTCAATTGTGAAGGATATCCTCCTGAATTGTTTTTGAAATCCAGTGTTTTGTTCCATTTTACTGTTTTGTTTTATTCCTTCCTGCGTCTGGTAACCTGAGCAACTATTTTGAAGATAACAATGTGCAGAATTGTTCTCACGGTTTTGTTTTGTTCTGATTTATTGTTTTGTTTTATTCAACGTTATGTTTTAGTTGGTTTTATTGTTTTGTTTTGTTTGATTTTGCTATGTCTTATGATATGGATGGCTATTGTGAAGCTAGCAAGATATAGTATGGTAGCCATTGTTGATTTCCAGTTATCCTGTTTTGAAGTTCTGTACCACTTTCACTGCTTTGTTGTGATTGTCTTTATTCTGTTTTCTTTCGTTGGGTTTTATTTTCTTTAAAAAAGAACTCATGGATTTATCTCAGTGGCATAATCACCTGCCTGGCAAGCATGAGGTTGTGAGTTTGATCCCCAGGACCGGAAAAAAAATAAAAAAGAACTTACAAACAAAAAAAATGTAGAACATACCAAATAATTATAAGCAATATATAAATCCATAATGTGTCAATTTTGCCCTCAAGGTTAAAATTTGAATTGGTTTAAGTAGAAAATAGAGAAGTGGAAGAGAAAAGATTAGAAGTAAGGTTGACAACAGAGGGGGATTATGCCAATTTTGGGAAACTGGTGCAGAAGATTGAAGGAAAAGAGAATATGGAAGAGAGAAAAGGAAGAATAGAAAAGAACCACACCCACAGAGTTTAGGAACCACTTTCACACTTATATAAAAACAATGAAGGAGTAAGAAAAAAAACAAAAGAAAAATAAAAACGAATTGTCTACATCCAGGATTCTCTCTGGGTTCACTAGTAGACAAGCTGGGGAGACAGAGTCCTGAATCATTCCAATCTATCCCAGCAAGTCAACAGTAGCTTTTTGATGGGATAGTTCATCATCTCAGCAGGCCTGCCCTGAGACTAGACTCACTGGGCTTGACACAGTCCTAACAATTTCTGTGGGTCTAAGCCCAGCTGGGAGCTGTTAAAGGAAGCCAGTAGCAGTTCTGGGTTCAGAGCTCAGCTGACCCGTCTCCAAGATGGCTCCTGGCCAATCACTGTCTCCTCACGGGAAAAGTAAGTCCTCTGCACTCACTGCCAGCCAGTGCAGTCCTCCACATCCACTGCTCCCCTCTGCTGTGTCTGTGTGCAGAGGCCTCCAGGGTTGCCAGCCATCACCATCACTGTGACCATGTGTCCCCAAATTCAAACAGCTCCTCTCATGCAGTGAGTCACCTCTGAGGGTGAAGGTGCCACTGGCTACTACCTTCTTCTTCCTTGAAGTTTTTCTTTTCTCTCTCTCTCTGTGGACTTCAGTTTGCACTTCAGATTCTTCCTGGGTCCAGGGAACCCATTTCCTTCTTGTCTTCCTCACAATGCTATATTCCAGCATCTGGATGGTGACTCAGAGAAGCTGCTTACTGCTCCTCCATCTTACAGGCAGTCCCCTCCTTCCTTGTTTTGTTGCATGTCCTAATGGTGACCCAGATTTCTTTCTGTTTTGTTCTTTCTTTCTTTTTCTTCTTTTCTTTTCTTTTTCTTTCTTCTTTCTTCTTTCTCTCTTTTTTTTCCTCCCTCCCTTCCTTCCTTCCTTCCTTCCTTCCTTCCTTCCTTCCTTCCTTCCTTCCTTCCTTCCTTCTTC
>RJWT010040400.1:0-12504 GCA_004365215.1 Cuniculus paca
ACGTATATTGTTGAAAATCACACAAGTCCATTTCCCCGGTTTGCTAAGCATTAGATGATGCTAACTCCTCTAGGTCTAAAGTTTTACGAGCCTATAGATCTTTTTCAGATAACTCGTATCATGTTAATTTGGGGCATTCATTCAAATGGATTGAAGGATGCCTAGAGGATTGGTAAGGCAGCTTTGGCTGTGTCTGTGGGGCTGTTTGCAGGAAAGATTGGCATGTGATTCTGCTTGTGAGTGGGGTAGACCTGCCCTGATTGTGGGTGGCACTATCCAGTATTCTGGGGGCCTGGATGGAATGGAAAATTGGAGGAAGGGGGAAGTCCCCACTTCTTGAGCAGGTACCTTTTTTGCTGCTGCTTTCCTCTGTGGAAAACTACAGGTTCTTTAGATTTTGAATACAGACTTGCACCGGAGTCTCTCCAGGGAGCTCCCAGATCTTCTGTCTTGGACTGGGATTGCATCATTTGTCCTTCCCTTTCTGAGGCTTTTATCTTCTTGGACCGAGTAGCTGTTGGTTTCCCTGGTGTCTTTGTTACTTTTCTTGTATCTGATACAAAATACCTGAGACCCAAGGTTAATAAAGGAAAGGTTTATTTAGCTCACAGTTTGTAGAGGTTTCAGTCCATAATCAGTTGGCTCCAAGGCAAGGTGGGATGGCAGACAGACATCACAGAGGAGAAATAGTTCATGGTGGGCAGAAGGTAGCAAAGCAACAAAGGAAGACCACAGGTCTTTCTATCCTTTGTACTTTATCCAGGCTACTTAGGATGGGTAGCACTCATGCCTCTAGTCCTGGTGCCCTTGATCCTAGCCTTGCAGCATGAATCAATCCCAGTGTCACTCACTCTGGATCCAGCCACCTCTGAAAAAGCCGCACCTGTGACTGCATGAGGCTTTGTGGGAGACATCTAGACACAAGCATTGGTAGCATTCATAAAGTATTGAAATATCCTGTTTGTACTGGTGTAGGTCATGTGTCCACTGCAGGAAGACATATACAGTCTGTCTTGGGTCTGGGCCATTGCTCTTGATGTAGGGGGTCAGAGTGCCACTGGGATCGCATACACTAGGAGTGGAAAAAGGGTGGATCCCCTCAAGAAAGTCTGCATTGAGTCTTTAAGAAGGAATCGACAAGTAAAAAGTATGGAATGCAATGATTAACATTGCTATTACAAGCACTGCACCAAAACTATAACTCTTTTCAAATAACCAAACCATTAATCATCTTGAATAGCTGTCCTGGATATAAGTGATAATCTGGGTAAACATAAAGATTAGGGTTTCTCCTTAGCCTTAAGGATGGGGAAAGTAAAAAGTGTGAGTCAGAACAGTCAAACCCATGAAAATAATTCTCAGTTACATATGGTGTAAGCTTGAGAAGTCACCTGGGAAATTATTTGGAACTAAAGGGAAGAAAATAGAAAATTATACTTTCTCTTCCCAGCTATTCATTTCTTGTTGCTGGAGAGAAGGAAATATTTGACTAAGTGACAAGATAATATAAATTCAGAGCAATAGTGGGGTGGGAGAAGTGAGGAAAGGAAATACTATTTAAACTAAGGTTATCTATCTGAAAGAGATCCTTTAGCGGTTGCCTGGATAGATGATCTAATATTAGGTATAAATACAAAAAATTGTTTTGAACAAGTGCTGCTTTTGTTAGGAAAAAATGCAACTCATTTGAGTCATTTTATTTCAGATCATCTTGGATAGGATGTTGGAAATTCATTTTTCCCCCGGTACCATGGATCAACTCACAATCTCACACTTACCAGGCGGGCACTTATGCCATTGAGTCAAATCCCCAGCCCTTGTCTTTTTGAGACAGGGTCTCGCTATGCCATTCAGGTTGGCCTTGAGCTCACTTTGTAGCCCAGTCTGGCCTCGAACTCGCAGTGATCCTCCTGCCTCAGCCTCCCGAGTGCTGGGATTACAGGCGTGCACCACCAGGCCCAGCTGGATGTTGGAAATGAAAATGAATTTACCTTTTGATGGTGTAAGTGAAGTTGGCTTTTGGTCACATGAATTAAAGCCAGATTTATTTGAAGTCACTGTAGGAATGAGGTTTCTCTCTTATGGTGAAATGTAACTGAAGCCCAAGTCAGATAAACTCAGGCAAAAAGGAATCTGTCAGAAGGCTCATTTGATTTTTGAGAGGGCAAGAACATGCACACCTGGGCCTCCCTGAGGAGGAAGCAGAGATTCAAATGCTACTTATCTTGCTGTACTCAGTCTTGAAAGGGGATGAGATTATGTAAATTCAGGGCTATTCCCCCATGTCTTGCCACCTTTTAGACTGGCACTATCTGAATGATTAACATGCCTGTGTGCTGAATGGAGAAGGGATTTGACCCAAGGTTTCAAGATAGCAAGGGATACAAAATGAATTTCAAACTTTGTTCTGCTTTTAGTTACCTACTGGGTATTTGTAGGCCCAAATGAAGAGTCATAGTTTTTAGTAAAAGATGAGCTTAAATTTCCGAGTGCCTCAGAAGAACACTTGTGAGTTTGAGGCTAGCCTGGACTACCTAGTGAGACTCTATCTCAAAAAAAAAAAAGTTGCAGGGAGGAAGGCCAATAATTTGTTGTTTTTCTGTCTTTTTTTTTTTTCCTTCTTTTGATACTGGGCATTGAACTTACTACTTTGTGCATGCCAGACAGGTGCTGTGCCACTGAGTTATATCTCTGGCTTAAGGCCAATAATTTGAATAGAACTTCACCAAGAAAAGATACATGAGTGACCATCAAGTAGGAGAACAAAAACTCAACACAATTGGCCACTGGGAGAATGGAAAATAAAGCCATGAGATAACACTATATATCCACAAGAATGACTAAAACTGCAGGGTGTGGTGGTACATGCCTGTAATCCTAGTACTCAGGAGGCTGAGGCAGGAGGATCACCAGGAGTTTGAAGCCAGCCTGGACTACACAGGGAGACCCTGTCTCTGAAAGAAGCAGAGAAAGAGAGAGAGAGAGAGAGAGAGAGAGAGAGAGAGAGAGAGAGAGAGAGAGAGAGAAAGATGCAAATAGTATCTACCCTGTAATCTTATTTATATTAAATTATAGAAAAATATAATCAATAGTGACTGCTGACTGGCCATCGTCTAGGGCTACGAGTTGCAGAAACTGACAGCAAAGAGGTATGAGGTAACATTTTAGGGTGATAAAAATGTTCTGCATTTTGACTGAAGTGGTGGTTATATGGAAACATACATTTATTGAATCTCATCCAACCATACCATTAAACTGTATGTATTTTATTCTATATAAATTATACCTCAGTAATGTGGACTAGAAAGTAATATTCCATGAAGCAATCTTCCCATCTACTCTAATCTCCAGTGACTGCTTGTTTTCTGAACTTGAATAGTAGTCCACAATTCATCAGTTGCCTACTAATTGTCTTATTTTGGTCTCTAATTGTTAAGCAGGACACACTGCCTTTGTTTTTAACCATCTGCCTTCTCCCAACCCATCCCTAGCTAACTCTTCTGTGTGAGCACAGATTGTTAAAAATGTGTGGTGTCAACCCAAATGGAAGTTTTCAGTTATTGAGTTCATCAGTAAGAACTCATTCAGGGAGAGGTGGCTCAAAAGTAAGTTAAGAATTTCCTTCCAGCATTAGGAAAGAAAACTCCAGTCCGGTTCCAACTGGCAACCCGCCATCCTGTGTGCATCCAGCTCTGTCCTCAGCCACACGATGATCTAAACCCATGAACAAATCAATTAGGTTTTGGTGACTCCTATTGTAAATGGAATGGCCGTGGTATTTGCTGCCTCTCCCTGCGAGACAGTCTGTCCCCGTCATCCTCCTTGAATCTGAGATGGCCTTGTGGAAGAGACACTGTGCTAGCTCAAAGATGAGGCCTCTAGAGACCTTGCAAATCCCAAGCTTGCAGTCTTGGAAGGATGAAGTCATGTCAATAAGCCAGGTGTGGCTTGCTGAGAGAGGAGCTGCACAGTCCCCTTCAGGACCCTAGCTGATGGTTACTCGGCCACCAGAAATACGGCAGATGCCCTCCAGGACAAGCCAGCCTCTTCACCCCTGCTAATAACTTCTGAGACAAAGCTCCCTTAAAAGACAGAACCAATCATCAAACCCTCAAAAGAAACCAAAAGGGAAAGCTGAAGCTGGCAAGTAAGAATTTATTTCTTCCTGGATGTAGTAATCATGAAATCAGGTAAAATATCTCTGAATGAATAACTAGAATGAGTAAGGCAATAATCCGGTGCTGCAGTAGTAAATGTTTGTTAAATTTTCAGGAATTGTGTGAGCCAATTGTTAAACCATTGGTAACTTAAAATCAGCCACAATGCAAACATTTATACCATGGCAATTAGCAAACATTATGATTTAGAACCAATTGTTAAACTTTTCCTAGTGCACCACTGGGTACAACTGTTGCCGGAGTAATTTTGTTAGTATGTACATGCATAGATACACATAAAAGATATACTTCACATTTAAGGAAGGTATTGGTTGTTCCCACCACAATCTATGATGTTTTGCAAGCTGATCAGCCTTTCTGGATCTCAGTTCTCATCCATGCTTAAAAATCATCTTTCAGATATCTATCAACTTTTATCTCCCATGATCTTATTTATGGTAATTTTCCTGGATGACCAACTGAAAACCACCATAAGATCAATCCAAATTGCCACGCTGTTGCCACACATTTTGGGGTGGTGCAGTCTCTTTCTAGAAGTGGTTTTGAGGTTCTTTCTGTTGTCCCTTTAGAAATGGCTCGCCAATTAAAAGTATTCCAAACAAAGAATTCTAGGTCCTTCTCACTTGAAACAAAGAACTGGATGAGACACTCTAAAAAAAAAAGTGTCAAAAATTGATTGAAAAGTAAGGGGCGAAGGGGTAGGGGAAGAACTAGCTCTGCAGAGTGAACTTGGACTCAATAAAGAGAGGAAAAGATAAAACCAAAACTAAAAGTGCTTTTCGTGTCTAGGAGACACAGAGTGGGCCGCTGTGAGGAGCCGTGCTGGCAAGCTCCTCGTGGTGTCTCATCTCTTCTATGTTATGCACTTCTCATGGGAGCTCTCAGGAAGTTCCACAGATGGGGCCCTGGGAATTATTTGATGCTGTCCTTGGATCTTGTAACTGATGAGTCCCACTTGTTTCCCCAGCCAGCTTTGCCACACCTTACCCCCATGTCATTTCTGTTCTGAGCAAAGAATTGGTCAAGACAAGCATGAAAAGTAGGAAGGTTTTATATTTATCTAATGTAGGAAAAGAAACATGCTCTGCAGAGCAAGTTTGAGCCAACTAAAAGTTAGAAAAGTACATTCTTCAGGGTGAAAACAGACCACCATGCAAGAGAGAACACGGTGGCGTAGAGCTCAGTGGCACTGTTCTTTGTACCTGTTGCTCCTCAGGGTGACATCAGGTCTAGGTTGTCCTACTGAAAACCTACTCAAATTCTCAAGAGAAGAATTTAAAACAGCACTTTTGTTGATTCTGTTTGCAGGAATATGGGAACTATTCTACACACATGGCCTGGAATTTTGCAGTCACAGGTTATACCCACTTCCCCAGCCAGTCTGCCACACCCTAATCTCCTGCCTCAATACCAACGATGTTGCTCTAAGTCAAGATACTGAAGTAAGTGTAAAACAGCAATTTACTGTGCTTTGGATTATGGGTAAGGAAAAGGGAAAAGAAAGGGAATCATCTGGGTAAGATATTTTGTCAGTTAGGAATGAGTTCTCATCTTTGAACTCCACAGTTTTGCCTTGAATTCCTAGGTGCTTCATAGTTTGCTGAAATGATTAACTGCTTGAAGAGAACATTAGGAAGATGATCCATTCTTACTGAATTTGAAGAATCAGGACTCTACTTGTGATTCCTGCATGTAACTGTAAGACTCCAACTCAGTTTTTTCCATCTAAAAACAAGAGTTATTTACAATAAACATTATAAGCATTTTAGTAATCATAATTGAGAAACACTGTCAGTTTCCTGCAGGAGAATACTATATAATAATGAGGTTTTCTTACTAAATCAGAATGAATGCCTTAGTGCAAAACTAGAAAGCATACTGTGTATCCTTTCTATTTCTTCCTAGTGCATTCAAAATATTTATACTTTCAGAATATTAAAAACCACATTAAAAAATAGTAGGGAGCTAATGTCTGATCTCAAATGGGAAATATTTTCTATGGCATTAGAATACTTGCAAATTATTTTGGTAAGAATATTAGCATGTTATTTTGAACTTTGGATGAAAAAATATCTCTTTTCCTAAAAACAGTAGAATCATTAACTTTTGCCCTTAGTAACTAAAATGGTTTGCAGGCTGATATTCAATTGGAGTTATCTTCTGGAAAGCAAAAACTACACATCTACCACTGGAAAAGTATTCCCCAAGTAGGGTTTGCCTGAAATGCCTGGAAGCCATCCAAATTAAAGGGACATAAATCTTACTTTCTTTCCTTATAACTACTTGGAATATAATTAAAGATGCCTCCTAGAATATGTGGAAACAACATTTGCTATCTTGTCTGTCGATATTATTTCCATTCTGATGTTACTAACTGCTTAGCCACAGGCAGGTAAAATCAGGGACTGATGTGACATAAACTTTACTGAGCTGTTGAGACTACAGATCCTACCCCAAGAAAACATACACGGTCTCAAACTTCTACAGTTTTCAGAGCTGTATGTGTACTCTCCATTCCAAATCCCATTCCATGAATCCTTAGGCTGACATCCTTTGCACTGGGGCATTCTTCTTCAGAACTGTATTGAGATGCTGTGGAACCAAGAAAGTGTCCCATACTATATGCACCAGGGACACTGTGATACACATAATCAGACAGGATCCTTGACCATCATGCAGTTATAGCCAAGCTGGGGAGGGGGACATGTATCCAATAATCAAGTGAAAAGATAACTAAACATTACCTCTCAGTGCCATGTAGAAATCTGCTGGGTGGCATATCACAGAAACTGACCTCATTCCTCCAAAAAGATGAAATTTTAAGCTGTTACATAAATGGTATTTTGTGGGGAAAGCAGAAGAAACACATCATGGTAAATTGCTGCAAAGGAAATAAGGGACAATATACTTGTTAGAGGCGACATTTAAGCCACAACCTGAAACTCATTACATTTCATATTTTTTCAACATTTTGTATTTTTTAAGTGTGACATACACTAAATTTAAAATTAAAATATAATCCATCAAAATTAAAACATATTCCAGTCCCTGTCTACTAAACTGATTTTTTAAAAATATTGATATTTATACAAGCATAGAGAAAATGTTTTCATATTGTCACAAGAAGTATATAGTTTAGACCACAAACTTTAGCCAGGCACTGGTGGCACACACCTGTAACACAAGTACTCGGGAGGTTGAGGCAGGAGGATCTCTACAAGTTCAAGGCCAGCCTGGGCCACATAGTGAGTTCAAGACCACCCTTGACTACACAGAGATATCTTGTCTCAAAAAAGCAAATAAATGAACCACAAACTTTAGAAATGTATGCAAGAGCTGGGAGTGGTGTCACATAACTGTAATTCCAGCATTCTGGAAAGCTAAGCCAGGAGGATCACAAGTATGAGCCCAACCTGGGTGACTTAGCAAATTAGTAAGACCCTATCTCAAAAGAAAAAATAATTTTAAAAGATTTTCATTAGCACATGCTTGCAGTACACAATTATATTCATTGTAGGGAGATGGTTCATATGTACAACTCATCTTAATTCTTTTATCTTCCCTAAAAAACGATTTTTTTCCAGACAGAATCTCACTATGTAGTTCAGGCTGTCCTTGAACTATGTAGCCCAGGCTGGCCTCAAACTTTCATTGATCCTCCTGCCTCAGCCCGTTAAGAAGTAGGATTATAGGCATACACTACCCCACCTGGTTGTCCATGAAAAAAATTTGTAAAAGGGCTGAAGATATAGCTCAGTGTAAAAATCCTGAGTTCAATCCCCAGTACTACTATGCACATACAAGCATATGTACAGGGGCGGGGAGTTATAAAAAAAAACATATGTATATACACACATACACATGTAAATAAGCACGAATGCTTTTTGATTCAACAGTTACACATGGCAGAAATTAATTTAAGGAAATATTCAGGGATGCTCTACCAGGATGCTAGTAACAGCATTATTTATAACATGGAACAAACAGAAACAATGGTAATGTCTAACAGCAGGAAGTTAATTAAATTATGACAATTCAGATTATAGAATATGCATCCATTAAATCAGAGTATTTAATGATGTGGAAAAGATTCCTATTAAATGAAAAACACAAGTTACAAAACAGCATGCACAACGAGCCTATTTTATTTATTTATTTATTTAGCCATACTGGGGATTAAACCCAGGGCTTTCTGCATGCTGGGCAAGTGATCTACTGCTGGGCTCCATTCCCAGCCCTTTTAGTTTTTAGTTCCAAAACATATTCACGCAGAGAAACAAAACAAGGTACACAAAAATGTTAATTACGTTCTCTTGGGTAGGACAATTATTTTTCTATTTCATCTCTCTTAAAAGTAAGTGGACTACATTCATGGCTGGAAAACAATGTCATCAGAAAAACCAAGTAGCTCTGTAGGCATTAGTTCAGTAGGCACTGGAATCTTTATGAATGGTTGTTTGCTTCTGGCCAACCAAAAGTAGGCTTCCTCATTAGGAGTTTTGTTTGATGCATAGATCAACAGGATGAAAATTGGTCTCATACTATTCCAACATTTAATTTTCCTGCTGTCATTTATCCTACTTACTCACAGCTAATGAATATCCAAATTCTCTGCTAATTAAATGCGTTTAAACCACTGCCTTGGGGTGAGGGATGTCGAACTCGAACCCTGTGTGAGAGTGCCCTCTGCTGGGTTCAACAACAATAGCTTTTATCAACTCGAGGGCAGTAACCTCCCTCCCCAGTGGAGATTTCTCATCTAGCTAAATTTTTTCAATAAAGAACCATTCCACTAATGCATTGTTAAAAAAAAAAAAAACCATAAAAACCGGGCGTGGTGGCTCACGCCTGTAATCCCAGCACTTGGGAGGCTGAGGCAGGTGGATCATTGTGAGTTCGAGACCAGCCTGGGCTACAAAGTGAGCTCAAGGCCAGCCTGAACTGCATAGTGAGACCCTGTCTCAAAAAGACAAGGGCTGGGGATCTAGCTCAGCGGTCTAAGCAACTGCCTGGTAAGTGCAAGGTCGTCAGTTCAATCCCTAGTGCTGCAAAAAAACAAAACAGAAAAAACACAAAGTATAGAGGAAAGAAATGGGTATTTCATTAAAATGTTGGCAATGGAACCAGGCGTGAATTTTATTTTTCATTATTTAGTTTTTATTCATTACCCTCAAGTCTGTAATCCAGCTAGACTTGGAGGAGAGTGAGGAAAATTTGGAACCCCAAAAACTGCGCTGACAGTACAGAGATGATGGGGTACTGTGAGCGCATGGGCGGGGGGCTCCTCTTGAGCTGGGGAGGAATGGTCCGGCAGGTGGGATGCGCGCAAGTCAGGCATGTGACCGTCGTCCGCAGTCGGCAGCTGTGTGCGCGGCGCGGGTCTCCCCCTCCCGGGACCCGAAGCGCTCCACGGCCTCCGTGAGGTTCACGCCCTGTGCCACCTTCGCAAGGCCACAAGCTTGCGGGGCAACCACTCGGCCTGGGCAGCGCAGGTGAGAACCTCTGAGCGGGTTGTGCTTAGTCCGGCACTCGCCGTGGACACGATGCCAGGACCTGTGAGCTTCCCGTGAAGTTGTCATCATCGAATTTCTCCCCGCAGATGGGCTTGTCGCCGGTGCCACTGCGGCGTTTGAAGTCACCGCCCTGGCACATACATCTGGGAACAGTTCTGTGCAAGCAGGAACCTTCATAAGCAAATCCTTCCTCTGCAGCACGCCGAGCACGAAGGGTTCCCGCGTCTCTGCAGCTTTGTTTGTAAACAGCTCGGAGGAGCTGGCTGTGGGCAGCAAGGTCAAAGGCGATGTGCAGGCGCAGCCTTCAACGGTGACTTGCTGGACATTAACCAGTGGCGAGCACCGTCTCCCAGTACAACAGGGACAGGTGCTGGATTCGCTTCAGAGACAATGACTGTGTCGGAAACGGGAATCCCAGCCAGTCCTTTGACCAAGCCCTGGACCCATCCAAGGCCCCTTGCCTGAAGGCGAAACGCCGCCCTCACAAGGCGTGAGACCCAAGGCCACCAGCCGGCCCTGTGTGTCAGCCGCAGGCACCTGCCGCCCAGGCCCAGGAAGTGGGACGTGGCTTCAAGCTCTGGGCGGGACTTTGTCGGAGTTCAGTCAAATGCAAGCCGTGTCCTGTGGCACAGTCGGCCACACTGTGCAGCTCCGATGGCCTCACCTCCACATCCAGTGCAAGCTGGAGGGCTGTGCTGTCCTACCGGGAAAAACACTGCCTCTCTGCGGTGGGCCCTGTCCTTGTTTCCCAGAACCCGGGCCGCCAGAATACAAGGCAAAAAGAAGCTGGCACCGAGGAGGAGCTGAGGAACCTTGCTTCCCGGCTGGAACATGGTTTGCAGCTGTCAGTGAGGATGCAGTCATCAAGCCCACAGCTCCGACACAGCCCAGGACAGGTCCGACGCCAGCATCCTGCCCACCTGCAAGGACTCCCCGGGCAGGAGGTTCAGCCTAGACTACGACCTCCTGCTGCTCCACCAGGAGGTCAGCAGCGTCTACCGGGATGAACAGCAGCCACGCGCCAAGGCTCTCGTCCACTCTGGTGCGATGAGGAGGGCTATTACCCGGCCACGCAGGGCCATAGCAGCAGGGGCAGCGCTCAGGTGGGGACGAAAAGGCAACGAGCCGGCTGGCTCCCGAAACGGGGTGGGGATTTTGGGAGCTGGGACCAAAGGACAAGGAGGGGGAGCTGAGGGTGCACACCCGGTCCGTGACAGAGGATGACGATGAGAATGACAACAGACGAGGTCGGGAACCTATGTCATGCCCACAAGGAAGCCAGCACACATTTTGCACAGTTACGTCACTTCCTAGTCTTGCGTTTCTATCTGCACCAACATCTCTTGTCCACTTTTCGCTGTCTGTACCCAAATGAAGCTTTGGAAGACAACAGCTTGTTCCAGAGCATTCTGATTTTTGTATATGGTTGTGTAGGAGAAAGGGTGTTGTTTTAGTTTTTGGACAAAAGAATGGCTGATTTAATCAGAGCCTCCTTCCTCCTGTGGGATTTCTGCACCAAGCATTTTCGTGTGCATCCATCAGTGCCAGAAGCCCCACCCTGACCAACCAGTGGGCTGTGTCTCAGTGCCCTTCCTATGTCCTGCAGACGCCGTGGAAAACACACCACACTATACCTTTCCCTCTCGCCCCTACCACCCTGGTGTTTATTATTAAAACCTAATTTTCGTATTGCTAAAAAAGTAAAACAATTTTAACATTCTGGGAGGCTGAGGCTGGAGGATCTCAAGTTCAAGCCTGGCCCAGGCAACCCAAGACCCTGTCTCAAACTAAAAAATAAAAAAATGGGGTGGGGATGTAGCTCAGTGTGAAGGTCCTGAGTTCAACCCCCAGTACCTTAAAAATAAATTAGTGTGATAGTGGTAACAGGTTTCTACCCCTGCGGCAAGGGACAGGAGAAGCAGCGAGAAGTGATGCTAGCAATACAGTGTGTTTTAAGACAATGAAAAATGAACAACCCGTGAAAACCGAAACTCCAGGAGCAAGTGTTATATTCCCAGTACGAGGACAAAATTCACGCTGCAAAGCACTAACAGCTTAGTGTGCGGCTTGGGCATCCTGGAGTTGAACAATCTGTTTAGATCTTTGTGCCCAGAAGAAAAGTTTTGTCATCTTGCTTTTATTCTTTCTGTATCTTCATCATTTTTGGGATATAAACCTGGGGAGACGGGAGACAGGATATAGCTCAGTGGCACAGCGCCTGCCTGTTAGGCACGAGGTCGAGTTTGATCCCTGGTAGCAAAAAAAAAGAAGTTTTAGCTGGGCCTGGTGGCGCACGCCTGTATCCCAGCACTTGGGAGGCTGAGACCAGCCTGGGCTACAAAGTGAGCTCTGGGGAAAAAACTAACCATTTCTCAAGAATTTATCTTCAAGCTGGGCGTGGTGGCTCACACCTGTAATCCCAGCACTCAGGAGGCCAGGCAGGACTGTTGTGAGTTCGAGACCAGCCTGGGCTACAAAGTGAGCTCAAGGCCAGCCTGAATTACATAGTGAGACCCTTTCCCAAAAAGACAAAAAAAAAAAAATTATCATCAACACATCTGGTTAGTATTTCTGGCTATCAAGTTTTTATCAAACTTAAATTGACTCTCTCATTAATATCAACAAAGAATAAACTGATTACAAACATTGCCTTTAGGTAACACAGTGTTGCCATTATTACTTCTTTTATTCTTTCCTATTTGCTGTTCTTTACAATGTACTGGCCACCTGGACCATCAGCTAGATTTTCTTTACTAAAAGAACTAAACAATATATTGAGCAAGGACTTACTTTGCACACCTGTTTTTTTTTGT
>RJWT010040401.1:0-12503 GCA_004365215.1 Cuniculus paca
TCTCTACTGCCGTGACGTTAAATACCACCTACACACTGACGGTTCCCTCACCGGCCTGACCAGGCCTCTCCCCGAGGCCCCGCCTTCCCGACCCACCACCCATGAGCTGCCCCACACCCTCAAATCCAGCCGTTCCTCTGCCCCCATGGCCGCTACTCCCCCTGACTCCTGAAGAGTGCATCATCTCTGGCCGGGACCCCGGGGGCTCAAGACCCCAGGTCACCCTCAGGTCCCTCACTGTGGCCATAGAATCACAACCAACCTGCAGGCTTCTGGTCCCCTCACCAGCCACACAGGCCTCCTGGCTGTCTGAGGTTCTACCTCAGGCCCTTTGCACTTACTATGCTCCTGAATGCCCTTCAAGCATTCACACATGGCAGGGCCTCTTTTCCCTCCCAGCTCAGAGGACACAGCATCAGCCAGTGAGCCAAGCAGCCCTCCTGCTGCCTCCCTTGCCCTGCACCTCTTGACCCTGTTGAACTCTTCCTGGGGACAGGTGCCACTCGCAGCTTACCTCCTGCAAGAACACAAGAGGCTCCGGAAAGCCAGGCTTTCCCAGCGTCCCTTGCTACACCCGCACTTCATGAGTATTTGTGAAATGAAAAAGCAAAGGATGAATTTCTATTTTCCATTAAGAAAGAGAAGCAGGAAGACTGAGCAGTTGTCTAAGATTACAGCCAAGTCAGCAGGGGAAGCAGCCACACCCTGGGCCTGGGTGCTGACCCCAGGAGTGCCCCACACCCAAGACCACACGGCTGTGACCCTCACGTCCCCCCAGGTCCTGTGTGGTCCTTACCCCCAGATAGCATGGGGCAGGCCTCAACAGACGAAACCCTAAACAGTGACATCATGTGGCATGGACGAGTCCTCCTGTGAGCCTAACAGGCGGAGAGCATCTCGTGTGGGGCAGACCTGCTTGGTTGCCAAGGTGAGGAGGGAGCAAGGCAGGGTTTGGTCAGGATGGGGCAGCCCGTGCAGGCCTGTGGCGTGGAGGAGCTCTGCTCGGGCAGGGGAGGTGTCCCTGTGGATTCGTGTGCCCATGTGCCTCTGGGTGTGTGCGCGTGGGCACTGCTGGTGTGTGCGTGCCTGGATAGGAGTGGATAAGTCTGTGTATGTTCATGTGTATGCATGTCAGTGCAGGTAAGTGTCTAATGCATGGGTACATGCTTCTGTGTGCACGTGACTACACATGTTCCTGCATGTGAATATACATATTACCCGGCCTGTGCACGTCTGCTATGTATTATGAGCAGGTCATGTGTCTGTGTCCATGTGTTGGGTGGATAAGAGTGTGTGCCTGGGTGTGCATATGTGGCTTCCCTTGAAGCCCCTGGAGGTCAAGTGTGAGGCCCCTGTTACTCAGCCTACAGAGGTTGTAAGGCAGCTGCACGTCTGCACCACGTGGGGTGGGGCCTCTGTGGCGCCCTTGGCCCGCCCCGGTCCTTGGCCCACAATGGGGAAGCCGTCCTCCTCCCCCAGGGCACCAGGATCCTCCACAGACACGTGCAGAAAGTCCTGCTGAGCACCACAAGGTCACTGGTGGTGGGAACACTGTCAGATGCCACAGGAAGGGCCAGAGGAGATGGCAGGAAGTGGCTCTCGGGATTTGGCTGGCCGACTTTCACGGGCCACCTCAAGGCAGATTTGAATGAGTCCAGAGGAGAGGGGAGCACAGGACGAGCTGGATCCAGTGCTCCTGGGAGGGCACCAGGGTGCCCAGGGCTGCCCCGGGCCCTGGTCAGCCTCCACCCAGAGATCGAGGGGGCCAAGCCTGAGGCTGAGTGAAGGTGAAGGCTGTGGACTGAGTGGCCGAGTGGGGCTGGAGGCTGCAGGAGGACCAGCCACGCACACAGGGCTCTGCCGCCCCCAACTGCCAGTACCCAGGCCCAGCGGGCCCAGCCACCAGCCTGACCCTGGAGCTGCCGGGCGAGGACTCCTCAGCAAATGTCCACCACCACAAGCCCGCGTGTCTCACACTCACTTTCCCTGGCTTCAGGGGCCCACGCTGCATAGATGCACACATTCACACGTGCACACACCAACGCAGTGCCACCTCACTGTGTGCACACATGCATGTACACAGGCTATCGTGCTTGTGTGCACATCTGTGACGCACATGCTGTCATCACGCTCACACTTGCATACACTCGATCTCACTCTCACTCATTGCATGCACAAACAGGCACACGTGCCCTCACGCCTGTGAGCACACACATGCTACTGTAGCACACACTCACACTCCTGCGTGCACACGTGAACAGGGATACGCTCTATCTCGCTCACAGTTGTGTATACACATGCATATATGGTCACGTGCATATACTCACACTCATGAGCACACACATACAATGCACAAGCTCTACCGCACGCTTGTGAGCACACACATGCACCCTGTTGTGCACTCACACTTCCACATGTGTATGCCTTAAGTCCCAGTCACAATTTCCATGATGATCTGAGTTCCAGGGAGGATGTGGGTCACCCCAGCTTCCTCTAGGGCCAGGTCAGAGCCCGGATATCTGGCTGCCCTCGCCCTCCTCCTGCACCCCCAGGACTCCCTGGGACCCCACAAGGCTATCTCCGCCCTGGGAACAGGAGGGAAGAGACTGTCCATGTGGTCCTCACGATGGCTGCAAAGTAGTGGCAGCCCAAGGACCATTGCAAGCTGTGGCAGTGAGAAGGCTGGAGTCAACCTACTGCCGGGCGAAGGGCTGGGCTCTGCACCCAGGTCTGCCTGTGACCGCCCTTCTGCTGAGCTCTCCCTGTCCTTCTCGGGACGGGGAAGGGGCGCCAGAGCTGCAAGACAGACAGCATCAGGCAGACCTGGCAGCCACCTGACCTGGGACCCAGCCCCTCCGTCCGGCCTCAGTAGAAGCTGACCTTGCTCCAGGCTGCAAACTGCCCAGCTAAATATTCACTTCCGGGTCACCGCCCCCACCCCCCCCCAGCTTGGGCTGGCATCACGAGCTTGGTGCGGATGAGATGGGCGAGGTGAGACCAGCACTTACTGAGAACACCGCGAAGCCGACCGCTGCGCTGCAGAGCGGCCCCTTCCCACTTCCTCCCCGAAACCTGCCCCATCCCTCCGTGGAGGTGCCGCCCTGACCACCGTGGGCTCACAGCGGGTCCAGGACATCTCGGGGGTCCGACCTTCACAGCACAGGCTGGGGTGGGGCGACGCGGGACACCCCCTACACCTCCAGGCTGAGGCCCACACGAAGGGAGCTGCCTTCCAAAGAACACAGTCACATTTTCCCAGGAAGTTTTGTAAGGGTTTGGGAAAATGTGGTTATTTCTTCCTAAAACTGCCCAGAGTCCTAATTATAGGACACAGAATTCATTTCAGTTCCCTTAAATGTTATGAAAGAGCTAAATAAATGTCAGGCTTCCTCTTTTTTTTTTTTTTCCCAAAAAGCAGGGGGTCAGATTAAAAAGAAAAAAACCCAAGCAGAGGAAATGAGGCAAGGTGAGGGCAGTACTGGGGCTGAGATGTGCTAAGCTTGTGGCCGGCAGGACTGGAAAAGGCTGGGACTGGTGGTAGTGAAGGAGAAAGAGTCCTGCATCTCTCTGAGGTCCTCTGGTTGAGGGAGGCTCTGGAATGTCACCCCTCTTCCTGTGTCTGTGTCCTGAGGGTCCCCAGTCCCATTCCATCTGATGCACTTCCCTCTTTCACTCCTCCCTCACTCCTGTTACCCAGGCCGACTCGGCCAGGACTTGCTTTCCTGGCTCCTACTCCCTGCATGAACTTGAATCTGCTATGGCTGACTGGCTCGACCTCTGACTTTCGCCTGTGTAGTAGTCAGCTTTACCACGCCCAAGATAAAATACCCAACGTCCATGACTCAGAGGGGGAGGGGATTCATTTGGCTCATGGCTTCAGAGGATCCAGTCCGTGGTTGTCGGCTCAAAGGCAGGAACAACATGGCAGAAGGGCACGATGGAGCAAAGACACTTAGTTCATGGTGGCCAGGAAGTAGAGAAAGAGGAAGGAGCCAGGGATAAGGAGAAGAGCACAACCTTCCAGTCACATCCGGTGACCACCTTCAACCAGCTCCATCTCCTAACAGCACATTCAGCTCTCATCAACGGATGAATCCACCAATGAGTACACCATCCTCATGGTCCAATTGCTTCCCAAAAGCCCTGCCTCTGAATACACAAGACACTGGGGGATGCATTAGATCTAAGCCCTAACGCCTCCCCACCCAAACTGGTTCAGGCCGGCTCAGACTTTCTTGGGCCTTAAAGTTTGCCCCCAGATGATCAGAAATCCATGCCCATCTCTGTGGGTCTCCATCTGCCCCACCAACCCCAGGGCTCTGATTCACACTCAGATAGGGATTTCTGTGCCAGGACACAGCAGTCCCAAGCAAAGGAAAGTCTTTCCTAGGTCCCCTTCCCGAGGGTCCTCTTCTCAGGCATCTACTAATCTTGCTTGCCGTGCCACACACCAAGATGGCTGCTCCCTCTTGTCTCTCACTGGGCTGCTACAGGAACAGAGAGTCTGCAGCTCCTGGATAGTGTGGGTTCCTCCGAACATCTGGAAGCCTGCTGGGAGACAACCATGAATCCTGAGATCCATGCCTCTGGGACAGAGATGGACAGATTGGTAGGCATATGTAGGGGGTATATAGGGATATGAAGAGTCCTACTTGGTAGCATACAGTCCAGTCAGACCTCTGCCACAAAGATGTCACAAAAGGATGCCAGTTGCCCACTCACAGGGCTCAGACCACCAACCCAGATCACCCAGAAGGACAGGACAGGGTCAGGTGAGAGCCAACCTTTGCTTCTACTTGTGTACCTGGAGACCCCAGTTGCCAGGATAACTGTGTAAAGGACCAAGCATCCTTTGGCAGTCCAAGCCCACCCTGGGCACTTGAGGCCTCAGGTTCCAGTAAGGGGACAAAACTGCCCTCTTTGGGTCAGAAGCATCCCCACCCTGTAGTAGATGCCCAGGGGGAAAAGGCCAAACCCACTACTCACACTTTGGTCCAGAGGACTGGAGTGGCCCGTGTGTCCCCAGTACTCAAAGTCAGGAATCCATCTCAGAGAAATTAGAATTCAGGAGTCTTACAAACATAAGTCCATCACTTAATCCCTTTGATTTATGAGGGCTCTGGAAAATATTCCTTCATTAGGTTTCTGTATTTGCCCTACTAGATCCCTGAGACTCTTAAAGAAAAAACACATGAATGTCTTCTAGAAAACAGTTTTTTGGGTTTTTTTTTTTTTTTTGCGGCACCGGGGATTGAACTCGCAACCTCACGCTTGCCAGGCAGGTGCTTAGACCACTGAGCTATATCCCCAGCCCTTGTGTTTTTGAGACAGGGTCTCACTATGCCATTCAGGCTGGCCTTAAGCTCACTTTGTAGCCCAGGCTGGTCTTGAACTCACCATGATCCTCCTGCCTCCCGAATGCTGGGATTACAGGCGTGAGCCACCAGGTCCAGCTAGAAACGCAGTTTTACAAGTGTAAGGGAACTCACCTAACCAAGTTGATAAATAAAATTGAGAATTTGATTTGTCTAACTGGAACTAATATTACAATAGAAATTTCTTAAATATGATTGCATTTTATGTTAACATTTAGTGGATTTGTAGACAAGATAATATTTGGGGGAAGGTGGATTTCTGAGTACAGAACTCTTCTATCAGGGATGTGCTGAAGTCTTCGAGTAGCTGTAAGTGGATTTTCCTCTGTGGGGTCAGAAACACACAGGTAAGGGGAGGAGGGGCTCTGGACGCTTGGAGGTCAACACAGCTGTGCGTTTGTGATAATAAATGCTTCACAGAGAGCGCTGACAGATGGGACTCGGGCAAGAAGCCGGGAAGGTGCTTTGCAGACCATGAGCCCTCTGCAGGCTTGTGCTTACGTGGGACACATGCGACCAGGTGTGGAACGGAAGCGCCGGCCTATTCCTCCCCAAAGGCAGCCCTACCATCCAGTCAGCAACACCTGCGGAGCTCAGGACAGAAAGGATTCCCAATCCCCAGCAGCTCGCAGAGGGCTTACAGGAGGCCCCCGGGGGAATTTGCAATCCATTTGCTTCTCCCAAAACGCGCACAGCTGCTGCCGGAGAAGGCCGAGGCTGCAGGTGATACAAATGCGGCTGGTGGCCTTGTGGGGCTCAGCCCCATGCCCATGTCCTCAGAGCGGGATCCCCTGCACTCTGTGGCTCCACCCTCCTCACAGGCCCCGCTCTGTGATGGGGAGAGCTGTGCCCAGTGCTCAGCGCCCCCTGTCTAGTAACACCAGGTTAACGTGCTCCATCATGCAACGGTGGGCGCGTGGCGGTTAGGAGGACAGAGCCCTTCCTTCCGGGGATACTTGCTAGGCTCGCACTTGTGCATGTGCGTGTGTGCATGCATGTGCACGAGTGTGTGTGTGTGTATCTGAGCATGTGTGTGTATCTGAGCACCGGGATCCCCAGAGGTTAATAAAGAAATCAGCGCACAGCATCTGGCCCTACACGTTCAGTGAGCTCCTGGCCGCTGGGCCCCAGGCTGCACCTCAGTGGGCTCCACTCTCCTTCCTCCCTGGCACTTGCAACTTTGTCGCCGCACCCACCCTCTGTCCAGTCACGCAGACCAGAGGTCTCCTGCCCTGACCCTTGCTCTCCCACTAATGTGGGGGCAATGGGGTGCTGCTGTCACTGTGTGAAGCTGCTGAAGTGGAATGTGGTCGGCACCCGAAGCTGGGTGTCCGGGAGGAGTCCTGGCCTACCACAAGTCTGAGGACGCCGGAGGTTCCTCCCAGCCTGGCTTGTTTGGTCCCTGGGCATCCGGGTGCCTTGGATACACGATACGCTGACTGGGCCTGAGGTCTCCCACTGGAGGGACTCTGCCTGGACTCCCAGGGCCAGGGTAGGAGCCAGCTTAGGGCAGCAGACTGGGCCCGGTATGTCCTGAGGGCTGCTCTGAACTCGCTGACTGTGTGACTGCAAGAATGTTCTGCAACCTCCCTGCCTGTGTCCTCCTTTGCTCACCTTTGCTGGAGGGGGCTGAGTGGCAATGAATGGTGGGCTCCAGGGGACGTCCTCCAGGGGAGAGGTTGTCCTCGTGACCTTCCTCAAGTCCATAGCAGGCACAGAAACCAGGCATGGCCCTCGGAAGCTCTGCATGACTTGTAACCCACAAGTGCTCAGTCTATAAAGGTTTAGCCAGTCACATGCACATGACACATGCATTTTTCTGCATTAAATCACACTTCAGTAAAAAGTTTTTTAAAAGCTACATTTCAAGGCAATTTTCCCAAGAAAGGTCTCCCTAGCAGCTGCTTTTGAGCTATTCAGCTCCTTCCCAAGGCATCATGCAAAAGAGCTCAGTCCTCATTAAAATCAGAAACACATACTTAAAGAATAATGTTTCTTTAAGGCAATTTATAAATAGCAGAGTGCTGGGCAACCACTAAAAAGAATGCAGAGGCTCTTTACCAGCAGAGGTAAACAAACCTTCAAGGTGTAGAGTCAGGCATGCAATGAGGTATTGTTCGTGTGGCTGAGCAAAGTGAGGGTGAAATGTGGTGCACAGCCTCTACCACATGTGTGAACACACACGCGGGGCGGGAAGCGTGGCACCCGTGGAGGGAGCCTGAAGCCGATGAGGGCAGAGCAGGGGGCAGGTTCCCCTATCACATACCCTCGGCACCTTTCGCTTCTTCATCCCCATCCGCAAATCCATTTCCTTTTCACAGGCTTGCCTTACCAAAAAGAGCAATCAGAAAATGACTCCTATAAACTCATTTATAACATCAGATGGCAACATCATAACCTGGAGGAGCCAGGGTTTGCCTTTTAATAGCAAAGAAAAATATCCATAGAATTGTTTTCCATGTTCCAATGACTCAGGAGAGCGTGTATCCCATGTACCTGCTGATCAAGAATCCCGAATGACAATCAGAGCTCCTTCTGCTAACTAAAAAGAAAACACGTATTTAAACGCTGAGACAGTGGTTCCCCCTGGGGTAGTTATGGTTTACAAGGGAATAGATCTAATACAGGACACATAATTTATAGGATTATTTTATAATATTCACCCACCAAAATTTGGTACCAGAGAAGTGGGGTCATTGCTGTGACTGTACCTGACCATGTGGTTCAGGAGCCTTTGGGAATGGCTTTTGGGAAGAGTTGGAAGGAGTTTGGAGATACACTGAAAAAGTAGAATTGGGAAGCCTTAGACTGTACTATAAGGGAGAGTCTGGTCAGAACTCAGAAGACCAGAAGGCTGATAAAAATCCTGCAGGTGAAGACCATGTGCAGGATGTTTCTGCTGGGAAGGACTGCATTGACTGTTGGACTCCAGATGATGTGTGTTACGGCTTTACAGAAAGTTTGTCTGCATTTTGCTCATGCCCAGAGACTTTGCCTGAGACTGAGATTAAGGGTGGCAGTCTGATTAACCTGGCAAAAAAAATTTCAAGGCAGTCAAATGTTGAGGCAGTGGCATAGCTATTGTTAGGGTCGTTTAGCCAGATTTATGTTAGAAATCAACAAAAAACCCAGCAGGATGATTCGAAATGTTGTGAGTTGGACCAGAAAGCTGTGGACTGTAAAGACAGAGCTGAGACCTCGATTGCTGGTTAATAAATCTGGCAGAAGTAATTTCAAGGAAGCCTAATGCTAAAGCAGTTACATGGCTATTATTTGGGGGCTTTAGCCAATTTATGTTGAAAATCGAGAGCAAAGAGCCCAGCAGAATGATTTTAAATGTTGTGAGTTTGGCCAGAAAGGAAGCTCCAGTGGAGCTGTGGACTGCAAAGATAGAGCAGAAGAGATATTGACTGCTGGAAAGGAACAGGACAATAGAAAAGATGATGCATGGGCATCACAGGAAGCAACAGGACTCCACACTTCACAGCCTCAAAATTGCCAAAGCGAAAGACTGCTTTGAGAAGAAATCCCCAGAGCACCATGTTTCAGAATGGCAATGACCTAGAGAAATGGCAATGACCTTGGAATTGGATTCAGAGTGCTCAGTGATCCAGGCATCCAACCCCTACGGCCTAGGGAGAGGGAATCCTGGCTACTGCTTCGGCTGGTAGCAGACCTTGGCATCATCCACACAGCACTGGTTTTAGGTGCATGCAGAATGGAAGAGTTGTGGGGTCAGGAAGGTTTCCACCCAGATTTCAGAAAGTCTAGGAGGCCAAGTAGTGTGCCCCTGAGAAGGCAGTGTGTGAAGCTGTGTGAACCCTATGGTGCAGTGGAGACCCCAGAAGGTTGGAGAAGCCAGATACATGGACCATCTGAGGGAAACTGCAATGAGGGAGCAGAATGGGTCCAAGAGAAGAGCCATGGGTACTACAACCACCAGAAGTGTTATAGGGGTGGAGCCACCCAAACCCTTTGGAGTTCACCTCTTGCCACAGATTGCCCCTGATGCTGCACAAGGAACCACAGGACTTAATGTTTGCCCTGCTGCATTTTGGACTTGCATTGGTCACATTCCTCTGTATCCCCATTTGTAACTTTGGAAATGGAAATGTCTATCATGTACCATTGAATATTGGAAGTGTTTAACTTTGTTTTAATTTGTATGGGGGTTCATAGCTAAGAATATCTCTTAAATCTCAGAGGAGACTTTAGACTTAGACTTTTCAGTAATGCCAAAACTGTCAGAACTTTGACAACTCTTAGAGATGGACTAAATGCCTTTTGCATAAAGGAAGGTACATGAGTCTTTGGGGGACCAGAGACAGAATGTTATGGTTTGTGTCTAGATGCACCCCCACGCCACCCCACTGCCCCAGGCCTCATGCAGTTATGGGAGATGGACTTTTTGGAGGTAACTGAATCTAGAATGTGTGGTTGATCCATAATGCAATGCTGTGATTAAGGGTGGATGGTTGCTGGATCAGACCACTGATTGGACTGACACTACTCTAATCCCAGTAGACTGGATACAATATAAGGGACATAAAGAGGCTTATCTTGTTGTTGCTTGTTGCTTTTGCTGTCTTCTGCCACCATAAACTGTTGCCCCACTGCCATACTACCCTGCCTTGGAGTCAGCCAGTTATGGACTGTGGTTGATTGACAACTGGTGGTCAACTTGTAACACCAGCTGAACTGCATCAGTGTGGTGCTGAGTGTGGAAGGCCCACCTGAGGACTGTTGCCAACATAAAAAGGAGAACTCAAGAGGAAGAAGTGGTGTTGTTGGTTCTCCAGTTATCATTGGTTCTCCTGGAGGAATTTATCAAGCTTCTTTCCTGACATGAACTTGGCTGTTCTCATCATCAGAGGAGTTCAGGAGCTTGTTGTCTCTGAGAATGGCTGTGGTTCACTTTGGGAGAGCACAGATCCTCACATAGAGCATTGCTTCCTGGCTCCAGAGGGAAAGATAGTGTGCTATTCAATCTCTAGGAGATGCTTGTCACACTGGCTTCCTGATATGAACTCAGCTATTATCTTCGGAGAGCTCAGACCTCATTGTCACTGAGGATGTCTGTGGTACTTTTCAGAAGAGTCCTGGTCCTTACTTTGAGCATTGCCTCCTGGCTCCAGTGCAGATCCCTCAGCCTCCTGGCACAGATCCTTCATCCAACTGGCACAGACTTTCTGGCTTACACCTCTGACCTTTGGGCCTTTTCAGCACAGATCCATGAAACAGACTTGCATGAGACTTTGTCATGGCCTCTAGGTCTTCAGCTGAACTCATGCAAGATGCTGCCATGGGATCTGGATCCTCAGTTGGATTTTTTGGGGTCTTTAGTGTGTGGACAGATTTCCTGAACTTCTTGTGTTTGACTCTTTGGGTGACTATTAGAAAATAATTCTGTAAAGTATGTATCCTGTGTAAAACTGTTTTCCTTGAAAATCCTAACTACAACATAGACTGAAACCTCTACAAACTGTGAGCTAAATAAACCTTTCTTCTCTTAACTTGTGAGTGTTGGGTATTTTGTCTCAGCAACAAGAAAAGTAACAAAGACACCACCCCCCAAAAATAAGCATTGAATTATCACATGTTCCAATAATCCAACTTCTGAGTCAATGCACAAAACAGTTGGAATCAGGGACTCAAGTAGACCTGTGTAGACCCATGTTGATGGCACCATGACTCACAGGAGCCCCAAGGTGGAGGCTACCCCAGCACCTAGCAGTGGAGTGTAGATAGCAAAATGGGGTACATATACACAGGAATATTTTTCAGCAACAGAAAGGAGGCATGTTCATCACTTTTCTGTCTCTACAATAAAATACCTGAAAGAAACACTTTAAGTAGGAAAGATTTAATTCGGCTCATGGTTTCAGAGGTTTCAGTACATGGAGAGTTGATTCCTTGATTCAGGCTTGTGATGAGGCAGAAATATCCTGATGGAAAAATGCAATAGAGGAAAGTCACTCATGTCACGGCAGCCAGGAAGCAGAAGAGAAAGACAGAGAGACAGAGACAGACAGGGAGATAGAGAGAGGCCTAGGACAAGATATTGAGCCCAAAATCACTCCCTCATGACCTAATCCTTTCAACTAGGCTCCACCTCCTTTGTTTCTATCCCCTTCCAATACAGTCACCAAATCTTGACTCCATTAATGAATTAACTCACCAATGAAGCTGGAGATCTTATGAGCCAATTGTCTTTCAAAAGCCCATCAACTGGTAACAGAGTCCCCAGCCCAGGACTTGAGTGGGCCTTTCAGATCCAAACGTAACAGGAAGGAAGTTTTGACAAACAACACAACACAAATGAATGCCGAAGATGTGTGTTGAGTGAAATAAGCCGTTTGCAAAAAGACAAGTATGGCACGATTCCACTTACACAAGAGACTCAGACTCTCAGGGGCAGAGAGTACAGCGGTGGGTGCGGGTCTGGAGAAGCATGGGGTGTTGATGTTTCACAGGACAGAATTCAGCTGTGCAGGGGAAGAGGTTCATGGACCAGTTGGGGTGACAGCTGCACAACAATGTGACTGCACAATGCCACTGAACGGTGGACTTGAGGTGGTGAAGATGGGGAATTTTTACACTATGTATATTTACCACAATAGTTTTTTAAAGGGTAAATTTGAAAAAAAGAATCTTCCTCAAGCAGCATCACCACTTGACAAGCAGTTGGGAGCTGACACGGCGTTCCCACCATGCACCCCAGCTCATAGTTGTTCTACTTAGAGAAAGAAGCCAGACGTTTGCAGGGCTGGTCATCAATTTGGGTGACAGCCAATAACCCCATCTCCTGACCATTTTCCTAATGGATCCTGCGTGGCCCCAGCCTCTGTGGCCTCCTCCCCTGCCCCTGGTCAGCCCCCTCCTCCACCCCAGTGACATGCAGCCTCCATCCCATCAACTTGGTCACATAGCAGATCTGTTTAAAAAGCAAAAGGCAACTCCCCCTTTCCTGACCTTCCAGGAGATCCAAGTTTTTGCATCAGGGAGAGAGGGAGAGCGCATTCTCCACCTGCCCCACCTCTGTTCACTGTTTGCATGCAGTTCATGAGAAAGGGGAGGCAGGAGAACTGTGGAGAGCTGTGGATGGGGGCTGAACCAGCCTTGCCCATG
>RJWT010040402.1:0-12503 GCA_004365215.1 Cuniculus paca
GGACAACCCTTGTTAAGTGTAACCAATCTGCATGGTGCAGAAAATTTAGTATCCTTGCTTCACCTACTAAAATTCGGAAGTCATGGTGACTACCAAACATGCCCCCATTTGGGGGTGAATGTTTGTTTTAAAGAATAATGCAGTTACCAGTTAAGAATTTCCATGGAAATTATCAATAAGGGTATTTCTGAGTGTCTTCAATACACTCTACTGAGTGTCTTCTGAGCTTCAGAAGTTCAGCCTGAGCCAACTTCGGAGAGCTGGCATATCAGACTCAATACCACAATCAACAGGAGCCTCAGTGTTGTGGTCTCACTAGCCAATACCTCTGCCTTCTATGAGTGGAATTTGACTACAAATGAGCCACAAAGAAAAAAAAACAGAAAGAATTGGAGGAAGGGATGGGAGTACTGGAACATGGCAGCTTCCTTCTTTGCCGTATGCTGCCAAAAACACAGGCAGATAGCCTGCCCAGGAGTCCCAAGTACTGGGAGGAAATCCTCTCCTTTGCTAAGTAGATCCTGCTCTGGCACCAGGAAGCAAACCGCCCCACCCTGGTGCTGACAGCACTTAATAGAACATGAGTGCACGTGGATATCAAATTAATACAACTGTACTCAAGCTGCAACAATAAATGATAACCAATAAGGTGACATTTGATAGAAAAAAACAGGCTAGCGGCACTACATCAGAGGGATGACGATTGTAGCACTGGAGCTATTCTTCAGTAGAACAGTTCATATTACCCCACCTTTGCCCCAAGGTTTCACTGGGGGACAAAACATAGAACAATTTGTTTATTTATAGTGCAAAGGTATAACTGGATGATATATTTGTTGGGTATTACAGGAGCACATACTTGCTACTCACTCCCAAGTCATTAAATGCGGGGCTTAATGAAGAACAGTGAAGAGAAGGAAAATTAATGTAGGATTAGGGCTGTCAGATTTTGGAGCTGATTCCCAATGGGACAAAAAAGAAAAGAAAGAAAGAAGGGAGAGGGAAAGGAAGAACAATGGATGTAGGAGACTTAAGGAGATGCCCAAATGAGGTTAGTCTGATGATGAAATCTGTCAGCTGGAACTAACAACAATGCTTTTTGAGTTGCCCAAGAGTTCAGCCAACCTCCTCACATGTGGGAGATCTTTTTTATTAGTTGTGGTATTAGTCAGAGTCAGACAGCCAGGACTTCCCTGAAAATGCACCGCTAGGTTAAACAGTTTGAGAGGTTTGGGCACAGCCTGTGGTGACTTCTGCAGGTGGATAGCCTACAAATGGTCAGTCGAATGAATACTGAGGGTCTTCCCGGAAGCCCCATCTATACTGGGCAGTACAACCCAACACTCTCAGAATGGTTTCCCTGGAACCACAAGGTCTTTGTTATCTGGTAGAGGGGCTGGTTTTCCTGTTTCCTGTGCCTATTCTTTGAGTAGCAGGGGTTGATGGTGTTTATCACCTCCCTGCTGCATGCGGTTCCTAAGTGAGCTGGGGAGGAATGTCCCTTCTGGTGATGCCCCAAGAGTCCTGCCTCTCCCCAGCTTGGGGGAAGGGAGAAGTGCCCCATCTTTGGTCTCTCAACACTGTAGTTTACTTTGCTCATTACTCATGAGGTGACTTGTGTTTCTTACTTGTTGAGTCTGGTGAAATCACATCCCGTTTTTGGGTCTGAGCTCACCTGGCTCAGAGGTCAGAAGACTGAATGCCACCTCATCATCATGAATAACCAAACATGGAACCCAGGCGACGCCAAAGGGGGCACATTCCCTTTGGATTGTGGTTATGTGTCAACCAAAATGTAAAAACAGAAAGTTATAAGAAAAAAGAGAGAGAGAGAGAGAAATTGTATTGCCTGAAAGACGCTAGGTTAGATAAGCAGGGGTGTGAGGAGAGCACCTCAAGAACGCAAAGACCCAGAAGGTAGCTCCTGGACTGTTTCCTCCTCTGTATGACCAAGTTATCAGTAGCACCTATGATAACAAGCTGCCTCTTGTCCTTGACAGGTAGGATGGTGTAGGTAGAGCACCACAGGGCCTGGCACGAAACAGACATCACACAAATGTGAGCTTGCTTCCCTCGTGATCTTCTGTAGGGACACAGATCTGAGGGCAGTTGCCCCTTCATTTCAGGAAGAACATCTCCTCACATTTCTTGTGTCTCTGTGTATATAAAGCTTTGCTGCATTGAGACAATAAGTCTTTTTGGTAGCACTGCAGGATTCTCCAGGAATTTACTCACCTGTGTTTTGACCATCTGTAATTAACTTCCTCACTTTGGTGGCATTTGAACCAAACATTTCATTTTCTGAATTGTTTGTCTCATAATAGCTAGGCAAAAGGATGCTTGTGGGCATTTGCCTGCAATTTTCTTTTGGAGGCAAACTTGTCTTCAGACTTTTGTGTCAGAAATGTTATGCAATGCTCGCTAAATAAGACATTTCTTGAGAAGGGCCTTTTTACTGGCAGCTTTAGAAGTGTGCTGAAGAAATAAATAAATAAAAATAAAAGTATCTTGGTTTTTGTCCCTACATCACACCCCTTGCATGTCTTAAAGGTTGTAAGTATCTTAGCAAGTTTACAGAGAAGGAAGGAGGAGGAAGTAAAATGTTCTGGTGCAGGGCACATGCTGCCCAGACCCAGGCCAGGGTGTTGCTGAACTACTCCAGAGTCCCCGCCCCCAGAAAGGTGCCCACTGTAAAACAGCCTACCAGACTGATCTTCTTGTATCAATGGCACTTTTATTAATATGCTTCTGGGCGACTCAGCACTGAGGGAGACTCATAATAAGTATGAATCACAATCTTGTCCCAAGGAGCTGTTCAAACTGAAAACTAAACTCGTTTCAGAAGCTCATCAGATCATATATGCAAGAAAGGCCCCACATTGGTAGGGACCCTGGAAAATTAGAAGTGATATGCCCCACTGAAAAGGGATAGGCTACCTGTTGCTTTGCAGGATTGTACTTGCGGGTTCATTGTGGCCAAATCATAAACCAAAACTGTAGAGTTCCTTCAGTTTCAAAGTATCCTCATGAATCAAACAAAATCTGTGGAGGGTGGGCTTTTTATGACTTCTTATGCAGATTAACATCTTTGGAGAAATTGTGAGCAACATCAAAACAGAAGCTTGCCTAACTGTAGGGCTTTAGGATCTCCTGGAAGGCAGAGGTCTGACCCAGCAGGAGGCCCCCAGGAAGCCTTCTTGGAAGACTGTTCTGCAGGTAGGATGTTATAGAAATCTTGGCACAAAATGAGTTAGAAATAGCTTTGGATCTAAGTCCCACCTTTTATTAGTTCTATGGTTACATTATTCAGGCCCAGTAAGCCTCAGTTTCATCACCTGTAAAAGGGAATTGTAATGCTGACTGAGAAGGTCATTGTTAAGGTGAGAGGGAAAAATGCTGGAAAACTCTTACTACAGAGTCAGGACGTGGAAAATGCCCAGAAAATCCAACTCTGTTTCCCTAATGCTGGAGTAGGCAGGTGAGCCAGAGGCCTGAATAAGAAGGGCCCTCAGGGAAACTTGACCCCAGCTGTTTTTCAAGGGCCTAGACCTCCCCTGCTTTCTCTGCCCCAGGAAAGACCCAGGAAGTGCAGGTTATCTTCTCCTCTCTTGCCCTCTTCCTGCTTCTCTCCAAGGCCTGTGGCTGCTTGCCCAGCTGCCCTGTATCAGAATCCCACCCTTTAAAACCTGACCAGGCAGTAGCAGAAAAACACAATTCTCCTCAGTAAGGAGGAGAAGTGCTCTGGGAGGCTGTATAGACATGCACGACAAATATTCAAGGAATTCTCACGATAAAAAAATTTCTTTGTAAATCTGGATTTTTGCATGAGGACATCACAGGAACATGTTTTCTCAATTATCGTGCACATTGCTTAGAGTGAAGTCACCGAGTCCGCAGCCCATCAGGGCCGACTCGCACTGAGCCGCCTAATCTGAACTTCACTTTCCAGGACCTAAATCTGATTCAGCCAACGCCATCACTGTCCTGAGCTGTCAAAACAAAATCATCCCCACATCCTAAGCCAAGGTGGAGACATACACAGTTCCCTGAAAATCAATCTAATTTCAGGTCCTGGTTGTATTCACTAAAATTTTAAAAGGACATCTCCCCCCTTGACGGTAGGTTGTTAAGAGTTCCATATTTTGCTTTTCCTTTAGTATTTATTGTTAGACGGTGACTGTGAACTGCCTGGCAGAGCAGATGAGTTCTTTAGGTTCCCAAAGCACAGTTTCTTTTGCAAAAGCACATACCAACTGCTTAAAAAATTACTAGTCGGTGCCTGAGATCAGCGATTATGTTGTTTCCTGGATGGTTTCCTGGAATGACTCTTTCCTAAGCAAATGGCATTGTCAGATATTGGTAATTTCTTTTAAATATTTTATTAATGATGTGCCCTCACCAGAGAGATGAACCAGAGTAGAAAATTACCAGCATGTCTCAGAGTCAAGACGCAGCCCAGCATCCACCAAGTTGAGCAGGAGCCCGGGAAACGTTGTACAGCAGCTGCCGTAGAGTAGAGGAAGGAAAGTGCTGAGATCCCTTAATAAGTACTGGTAGCGAAATAAATTTAGTACTATGCTCTCATTAAGGAGAGAAGGAGGGAAGGAAAGGAGGAAGCCGAGTACAAAATCTTTTTAAATGTATGTAGCAAAGAAAAATGTTCAAAAGCCTTTGTTTTTAAGTATATGTTTGTATGCACATATATGGGTGCAAACTGCTTCATGATGAAAAATGTAATTTTTAAAAATATTAATCGTAGTCAAAACAAGTTTGAAAGCTACTAGCATAAGTGGAAAGAATTATATAGAAAAGGGCAGAAAGACTTGGGGTTCATTCCTGGCTCTGTGGCTTCTGGTTGTATGATCTTGGGTAACATTAGCTTTCTGAGCATCTGTGTCTCTCTGTAAAGAACCTACTCTTCATAGGGCTGTTGTGTAGATTAAGTGACAAGTATGTATGAAGTGCTCAGTACTATGCCAGCCACCAAGGACCAACCAAAGAGAGCCACTATCATAATCTATCTTCCCCTTACAATCCTCCTTCATCATCATTTTCTCTTTCTCCTCTCCTGTCCCTCTTCCTCCCCTTTTCCTTCTTCTTTTTCCTTCCTTCTCTTTCCCTTCTTTCTATTCCTCTTTCTTCTCCTCCATCTCTTCACTCTGTCTTCTTTTCCTTCTTCTTTATAACCATTCAGCTTCATCAAAACTATGACTTTTCCTCAATGCTTGTATCCCTGGCTTTCTCTCTGTCAGTCTCTGAAAGAAGCCACAGCAATCAGTGGTTTGTCCTTGGCCCCATCTCTTTTTTCACCATCTCTCCACCACTTCGTGCTTTCAGAGCTGTCTTTCCATGATTCTATTCCCCTGGACATGACATGACAGGGATTGTCTAAGGGACCCAAGCCTTACTTGTCTCTGTCCCTGGGAGCCATCAGAGGGATAACATGGTCTTTCCTGACTTTGTCACTTGGATAAACCCTTTGGTCTTCATATAACTACAGTGACTTTGCAAGCAACTTCCATTCACACTGAATCATATCCTTGTCTTTCAGTATATCTTTATAAGGTCAGTGGAGCAAAGCTACCATTAATTCACTGCTGTTGTCAAAATTCTAAAGTTGTTCCTGCCCAGAGCAGACAGCCAAACATTTTCTCACGAGTGAGGCTCAGAGCTGCCCCAGCATGGAGGTCCAAGTTCTACCCTGGTGTAAACAGCTTAAAAACTCTCAGTGTGACCACCGGAGCTGACAACTTTGGGTAAACTCAACCCTTATCACATCTCAGCCTTTAGCCTAGCTGAGGTGCCATTGGCCTCAGCTATTTGGCTCCTAGCAGAGTGCACATGAAAGAATGACCACCCCCGAGGTCCTACATTAGGGCCACGAAGGTGAAGTGTCCCAATTTCCTTGAGAGCTTGGATAATGTGGGCCTGAGGACAGATCAGTGATGACAAACTGCTGGATCTTTTGTTCATGGGGGGAGCTCTGCACCCCTCCTCCTGTGTTTCCCCGTGCTCCCCTGGGGCTCATTCCAACTTTGCTACTAAAAACCACCACCCCCAGGCTCCGTTTTCACCACCAAGACTCAAAGAGGATTATTTGTGACATTCCCTCAAAGGCTGAATTCCTGCCCAGACCAGAGATTGACTGCTCCTCCCAGGCAGTTATTATATCTCTATTGGGGGTTGCAGGACAATGAGACAAAAAGAGAGAAAAGAAACCCAGAAGTAATTTTCATCTCTGTATGACTGTCTTCCTCTCCCTACTTGCACACTACTAGCTGCAAAGCTAACAACCCAGGCCAGTGTACATTTTAAACAACACTTGTAGCAGAAGAGAGCCACTAGTCACCATACTCAGCCCCACCCCCAGAGCAGGTGGGTAACACCGAACCAAGCGTCAGGGAGCTTGAGCGGACCACAAGCCAACCAGCAGAGAGATGTTTAAATTCATCGCTGCTGCACCTGTTTTTAAGGAAAAAGCAAATGCTGACTTACTTTTTCTGTGCCCAAAGGGAGAGGAGAGGGGAGGGAAAGTGTATTTCCACCCTTTCGGCAATTTGAATGACAAATGGAATCAGTTGTCCCTGGAATGACATACTACCCACAATGTTTCTTATGCATGAAAAGAATCACCTTCTTTGTCTGGGCTTGGGAGAGTTGTTTCTGTGTTTTCACAGGAAAAATGTGAACACTTAGCAGTGTTTTCATTTTTCTTCTTGAAGAGATCAGGCACCAAAATTTGACCCCAGATCTCATGGCCTTTTGTCAGCATCTCTGTATCTTGGAAATGAAAGAAAATATTTTAGGGATAATTTTTCCTAAAAAGAGCAAGACACATCACAACGCAGAGGGCTTAGTAAAGCAACAAATATGTCTTAAGGCTTCTTTTTAAAGCATCTGTATGATTAAGCAGAAAAGGGATTTCAAATCACCACAGTACACAGAATGTCCACTTCCAGTTATTTCAACGTTATTAATAATTATAGACATGTTATAGAATACTGATCACAACAAACTTGTCTGTAGCTACTGCTTTTACATATTGGGAAACAAAACTGGTAACAGTTGTAGGTTACTTATTTCAATCCAATAATACTTACATTTAGGAGATGAGGGATTTACTCCCGGTTCAGAATACCTTACCATGCTATTACCAGTGTATTACTTGGGCAAATCACAGAACCTCTCTGAGCCTCTGTTTCTTATTTTGTAGAATGAGAATAACATTTACCTGCACACCTGATAGGGCCTTGCACTGAGTGTTTCTTACGCATGGAGAAACACCTGAGTTATGGTATAAGCGGCCAGACATGAAGCTCTAGACAAGGAGTGAAAGACTTCAGGTACCAGTGCTGGCTCTGCCCACAGTTGGTTGGGGAACTTGACAGTCATTTGCCCCAGAAGAATAGCTGCCTTTCCAAAGGCAGGAGCAGATGTGGAAGAATTCACAAAAGCCTGGACAGAACCAGGTGTTCCTGCCATGTCTGCATCGGCAGCTTACACCAGGCATTAAGTAGCCTCCTGAGAGGCAGAGCCCATGGGCACTAGGGAAAGAGCAAGAATGCAGAATCACTCTAGGGTTCTAGCCCAAGGGGTAGCACACACCACGCATGTGATGGAGGCAAGTTGCTGCAGCTCTCTGATTGTCAGTATCCTCAGCTGTAAAATGAGACTAACTGCACTTACTTCCTAGTGTCAAAATGAAAAGAGATGACTTTTGCAAAGTCGTTTGATTTTCTGAAATACAAGTATTGTACACTGTAGCAGTATGGTGTCATTATCGACCCTGATAACAAATCGATATTTGAGGAGATCCCAAAATGCTCAGTGACCTGGCTGAGAACACTAAGCAGATGTGACAACAGTGTTAGGGTGCTTCAAGGACATGAAGCACTCACAATGTCCCTTCTTCCTCACTGATCCTCTTTCTCCCTCTCCTTTCCTGGCTTCTCTGTCTCCTCTTGACTTCTAAATGAGTACCTGGAACTCAGTACAAGATACTTTCTATTTTCTAGATCATTCTCTTCCATCCTCCTCAGGCATGAGACTAGATGTCTGTCTCATTCTGAACCTCTGCCCTGGACCCCAGGCTCTTGCACTCTACTAGCATGCCCACTTGGATAGCTAATGGACCCCTCAAACTTAGAATGTTTGACCCCCAACTCTTTTCCTAGATTTAGTTACTCCTCCCCACTTCAAATAATGACATAATTATTCTCACAGAATTACCTAGAACTCTTGTTTGAATCTATCTTCTTCCTCACCTTTCATATCCAGTTCACCAGTTCAGAATCCAATCATTCTTCACTGCCTGTTACTGCCCCTCAGTCTGAGCCACCCTCCCCTCTCACCTGGAGTTCCTCCTGGGCCTGACTGCCTCCACCCCTGTTCCCCTACAGCCTTTTAACCCAACAACAGCTACAGTGTCCTTTAATGATGGAAATCATGTTGTGGTATTTCCCAGATTGTAGCATCCAGAGGCTTTCCACTATTTATAAAACAAAATCCATTCTCCTGCTGTGGTTTCATTTCAGTGTTTCTTCATTGGGGGTACTATTTCTCTGAGGGGACATTTGATAAAGTCTAGAGACATTTTGGTCTTCACAATATGGGTAACACTACTGGCAACCAGTGAATAGAGACCAGGGATAGCAAAATACCTTGCAATGCACAGATCAGTCCCCCGCAGCAAGGAATTATCTAGTCTAAGATGTCAATAATGGTGAGAGGCAGGGACTTGCTGTAAGTGATCTGAACCCTGACTCTCTCCAGCATCTTGTATCACTCTACCCCTTGCCTGCCATGCAGCAAACCCACTGGCCTTCTCTCTGTGCCTTTAACACACTGCCCCTCTGTCCTCAAGTCTTTGTACCTGCTGCTTCCTCCATTGAGTGCAATCCTCCCCACAGATCTGCACAGGGTTAACTTTTGCTCATCATTTAGTGTACTCAGATGCCATCTCTTGGTCACTCTCATCTAAGTATCTATCCCCAGCCCCACCAAACCTTAGCACTCTATTCCCTCACCCTGCTTCCTTTATATCATAGCCCTCAACTCTATAATTGTTTTTTCTCTCTCCTTACAAGAATGAGAGCAGGAAACTTGTTGTGTTAAGTAATTCATTACATAGGAGCTCAAAAAAGTATTTTTGAATGGGTAATTTAACAAATAATCATAAGTGAGCACAGACACAGCTTACTATAGAACGGTAAAAGAAAAAGTCATTGGTCAGAATCAGCATTTCAGAGGGCTTTCTGGAGCAGACATTGCATGGGTTGCAATGCAAGTTTCTTGAGTCACCTGTCCCACCAGAGGAGCTGGCCATAAAATGGAGTAAAATTTTGGGGACCAGCTTTCTCTCAATCATATCTAATGTAGTCTTCCTGTAAGTTGGAACCAGCTGTGGACTTGAATCATAATAGGATGGAGAACCAAGCTGGAGGCTCAAGACTCCAAGAGATTCCTGAATACAGGGTCAAAGAAGAGAATGAGGGGGAGAGAAGCAGACCCAGGAAGGGGCAATCTTAGCTCACCAGGCTCAGGTCAAAATAAACTCAGTGGAGGAGGCAAAGAGGGGTTTGGAAAGGAAGAACAGGTGTCACCAGGGAGGATGCCTACATCAGCTCATCCTGGCAGCAAAGGGGATGAGTACTTTCCACCTGATTATCAGCTTACCAGGAGTTGAGTGAGGGGGCTGTCAGTGGACCAGGGATATTTGGAAGGCAAATGGGGAATAAAATCAAATCACTCATGCATGCAAGTAAAGATTGTGCCCTGTTCAGACATGGAAGCACATGAGATCATTATGTGGAAAATAGTTCTGGGAGAATCTTGGCTTCATATACTCTGCCCCACTGTCCAACATTGGTCCTGTGCTCCAGTTGGAACATCATCATAGAAATGCCACATGTAGCCATGTGGCACATGCCAGGTCTCTCCATCCAAGTCAGCCCCCTGCACTGTCTCACAATAACAATACTTGAGAAGGATGGCATGGGGGAGGAGTGGGCCAGGATTCTATTTCCAAGACCCCAGATTCTAGAGGATACAGATTCTGGCTTTTGCAGAACGTGGAAGTTCCCAGGGGCTAGGATATCTGGCCTCAGGTACACACATCTGGTCATCCCAATATCCTTTCCGAGAGAGTATGATCAGTGTCTGTACCCTCAGGTCCTTCTTAGGACACCAATCCATGACTCTGGTTCATTTCACTACTGGTATATTTGTAAGGAAATGACTACATGAGGATAACTGGCCAACACCTCATTTTATTAGTCTGTTAATATAAATTTAAAGTAACACACCTCAGATCTAAACAGCTTCCTCCAACCGACCAAAAATATTATTATGAAAATTTACAAGCTTAAAGAGTGATATAATGGTGATGAAACTCAGATGTGTTGGATTACTCTACTAACTAATTTAGCCCTGACTCAATCCATAGAACTATGGATTTTTCTCACAGACATAGTCTCATAGCTCTCGGTGCTGTGCACCTTGCAGGGCTAACCCAATGAGACTGTCTGCCACACTGCCTCAGACACTAAAACACCTCAGTCTGACCATTCATCCCTGCCTCTCCAGAGCCACTGAAACACTACTCTAGCTTTTCATTCACAAAACTCATTGCCAAATTGCCATTAGATGTCCTTCCTGGAATACACAAGTTCGATGCTCTCAAATTTCTCAAAATGTGAACTCTGGCCCTTCAGTCATAGTAAGAAATACATGGCTCATGAAGGCTTAGACCAATGCTTGCTCACAGGCAAATTCTCTTAGCAGTCATCAGATTCTTGCCATCTGAAGAGAGTAAGTCACTTTTTGACAATGCATCAAGTGGAAGATACTTTGGTCCTTCCTTCCTGTGTGACAGACATTAAGTAAATGACATAAACTACCTGAGTCTCAATTTTCTCAATTCCTAAACTGTAGAACTGGAATAATAATAATACTTCCCTTAGAAAGTAGTAATTCAAGGACAGAAGATATGTAGCCCTTAGCTGAGTACTTGGCACATTAAGGCTCTTCAATGAATGGTAGCTGTCATTGTATTAGTAAAATCTTGGCAAGTAAAATTCAGCTGTCAATGACTCACAGAAATACTTTGGAACTTTGAGATCTTTGTAAAACAATAAGGCAAGAGAGTGAAGTTTAAAACTTGGGGAGGAAATCCCTATACAAGACTTGCAGAAGGTCAATGTGGTATCAAAGTGTGACTTCCACTCATTTGTTGGGTGGGCCTCACTTAAGCCAGCTGTAAAGTAGAAGTAATAATAATGTTGCTGTGGTGATTGAATATAATAATGCTTATTAAAAGATCAACATAGCACAAAACACATAAGGCTCAAAAAATTGAGCTTTCTGTGGTTATTGCTGTTGTTATCACAACCAGTGTTCCACATGCTAGCTCCACTGCCGGCTCTTTGCTGGTCAAGTTGCCACATAAGCCCAAGCTGAATCCGAAAGCACTAGGCCAGAATTTAGGTGGGGACAGTGCAACTTTCACTCCAAGAGTCTCTTCCTTTCACAGAGCATTCATAGCTGGTAACATTAACTCCCACAGATTTCTGGGGACAACTCCTTGCTGCACACAGGTGGCTTTGTCCTTTGTAAAGCAAATTCATCCCATGCACAGAGACCGGTCCCTTCCCTTTCTTCCCATTGGTCTGGAGTTGACCCCACCTGGTTCTCATTCCTTATTTCTCGGTGGCCACAAAAGCAATGGAGCCACGCCGCGGAAAGGAATTGAATTCAGTACACAGCAAGGGGAAAGGGGCACAGAGCTTAGCTTTTGCTATTAGCCCTACCAGAAAGTGCTGGACCAGAACCGAAAATAAATTCCACAGGCAAGGGTCCTGTAGATTCCTTGGATACAGCAGTAAACTGTAGAGTGTCTCATTTATCATCGAAGCTACCAAAACTTATGTAAAAGGCTGTAAAGATATTTTTGCCTGTGCCCTTAAGCAAACATAAAAAATGGAGGAACTTTCATTCTATGAAAACTGATGAGTAGGATTAATTCTGACTGCAAGAGCATTGCCTGTCTTTGAACTAATTATCCAGTAGAAATTATTGTGCCCTCTTTGTGCACATACTGTTTGGGCATTAGGAGTTAGAAAGACTTTATTTTTTCAGTACTGGGAATTGAACCCAGGGCCTTTGCACTGAACTACATTCCCAGCCCTTTTTTAAAAAATGCTTGTTTATTTGTTTATTTGTTGTCTGGTTGGTTGGTTGGCTGGTTGCTTTTGAGACAGTGTTTTGCTGAGTTACTGAATTGCCCAGGATGTACTTGAACTTATGACCCTCCTCACTGAACCTCCCAGAATTTGGTATGACAGCAGTGTACCACTGCACTGGGCTTTGAAGGACATTTTGGGCTTATACCTGCCCACAACACATCTGATTGGCATTTCTTATTTTAACATTAATTCCAAAGAAGACTTTAGAATTTTGGGGACAGAATCAATAGAATAAACCTAATACTACAGGTCTGTCAGATT
>RJWT010040403.1:0-12499 GCA_004365215.1 Cuniculus paca
TAGTGTAAGAAACTGAAAGACTCAATAAGATACAAAATTCCCGATAAATATGGAGAAAAGGTTCTGAAGTCCAATGGTGCTTTTATTCTTTGACGTGATTGGTTTAAGTCCCTTTCCTACTATTTGATTGCAATTTTTGAGAAGATAGGAACAGCTCTTTTGAAAAACAGGGGACATTACGGTAGCCATTGTTGGTTTCTTGTTGTCTGATTTGAAGGCCTGTAAAGCTTTCACTTTTGTTTTATCTGGTTTTATATTACTTTGTTTTGTTTGAGTTTATTGTCTGTAAATGTATGAACAACCATTTCGAAGAAGGCAAGAGACACTAGGGTAGCCATTGTTAATCTCCTGCTGTTATGTTTTGAAGACCTGTATTGCTTTCAGTGTTCTGTTCTGAAATGCTATATTGTGTTTGACTCTATTCTGTTTTGTTTTATTCTCTTTAAAATAAAAAAAAATACCTCTAAAGTCACCATAGCTAGAATATGGTGAGGCTAGATTTTATATGTGTTTACTTTGACTTCAGATTCTCATTTTTAATCATGATTCCAAAATGCCTATCTAAAATTATAGATAGAATTTTATGTGCAACAGCTTCACTTGCTGATTTAAGAAACATAGTGGAAAGAGAAAAGCAGAGCAGAAGAAATTATAACCAAAAAAAGGAGACAAAAAAACCTTTCTCTAAACTGAAGACAGAAGTTTTTCTTCAAGTGTCATCTCAAACATTTTAGTGAAATGTTCATGGTTAAAGAATGTTTATGCTTTGGATAGGCTAAAGGATATCTATATATGTATGCATATATATATATATATATATATGCCAGAAATAAAAATTATATTTTGTAAAGTAAATTGATGACATATTTTTTGTCACAAGTTCCATAAATAAATTTAGTGAGGCAATGATTGCAGACTTCACAGTTAATGAAGGTGATCTAGGAATTGGTGTATAGATAAACTTTTATCTTGTTTGAGATGTGTCCATGAAGGGATTTAAACCAACACATACTTCATGAAAATGTCTCAGAAAAGCATAAATTCAAACCAACTGAGTGGGAACCAACCCAATGAAGTTTAATGCCCTTGCAGCAGGAGAATTTCTGTGAATAGAAGTGATTGATAGGCAGCCAAAATCACTGGATCCAGGAGGAATAGAGGCAGTAGAGCAAGAGATACACTAGGAGAACTAGAAATGGTAAGTTAGATTCTGTAGGGTCTTGCAAACCAAGTAAATATTAGCCTATTTTACTAAGAATAGTGGGGATGCTGGTATAGAATATTAAGCAAAATTAGAATTAGGCTTCAAAATTACCGGCTTCTCATGTGAAAAATGGAAAGTGAGGTGCTAAAAGAAAGTGTACAGAGAAGCTACGATGCTATTAACACCACAGTAGTTGGGACAGCGATGGCTGTGCTAAAGGTAGGTAAAGAGATTTTTGCCAGGGTCAAGTATGCCTTCGTCTCCATATGGAACACAAACTTCAGGTACTTATCAAATTCATTCCCAACTCTGACCCTTTCTGGACCAAAGCGAACTTACTCTGAAATACTCTTATCCTTCCACAAGGCTGCTGATGGCAGCAGCCAGGTCACACAGCGCTGTACCTAAGGTTTCTCAGAGATGCTGAAGTTTCTTGGTGTCAGATTAACACAGTGATCATAAAATTCAAGGAGGTGGGAATGTTGAATTGATTGATTAATTGTGGCTTGAGAACAACAAATTCTCCTGGTGAACTTTTTACTAATATGGTAAAAGGTCTATTAGTTCAGCAGACATTAGAATACCTCAAAGCTGAGAAGTGGATGTCCGCGCCAGACAAAGATTGATAGTGGGGGAGGCTTGCTAATAATACTGTTCCTAAAATGGCCTTGGAAAGCCAACTGTTAGAGACAAGGTGAACCCTGATTACTGCCAGAATAGTAGTAAAAATTATTAGATCTGCAGATATCTGTAAAGTGGCCAATAGAACATTCTGTTCTTTTGGCAATAAAGAGAGCTAGTCAACTGGATTTATATTCAATTTTTATAATCAGAAAAAAAATCAGAACTGGAAAACGTAAGTCTAATGTTAGCTGCTACATGGAGAATATCATATCCATAAACAGTTTTCATATCTGTAAAAGTTTACAACCCCATGCTCATGAAGGGAAAGTCAGATCTTAAAGGTCATTATAAGTTCACCAAACACATATTCAGTAAATGCATCTCTGAACTTTCTTGGAAGGTACCTGATGGCATTCCCCAAGGTAAGCCTGTCTTAGAGAAAGGAGAAAAACTCAAATTTTTAAATATGTTTCTTAAATATAGACTCTTGCACTAAATCCAGTTCTTAAAAGGTGCTACGAAGAAATGGAATTATGGTGTAATCTTGTCTTAGTGGGCTTAATATATTTGCAGACCTACTTTGTCATTATTTCCATTTTTCTATGTTTTAAAATGAGACAGCTCCACCTAGCACTTGAAGGAAGACTCATGGTGATCCTTTGATCACGAAAGTAAGACTCGTAGATCATTAATATAAAGCATATCATCAAAACGAGGCAAGAAGGGTGAGATGAAAGTAAAACTATAACCCCTCCCTCCCAACAGGAGAGTAAATCAGAAGCAAAAGCAAATATCTGGAAGAACCGCAAGTATTACCAAAAAAAGACTTACAATATATAGGGTAGTATGAAATCATTTTCTCATTTAATTTTCCTCTCTGTTTTCAACACAACCAGATGGAATAACTTGGCAATGGTTCACTATCAGGTCGTAGCCTCAATTATAGGTGCTGTATCAGAAATGACATATGTTATGGGAGTGACTACATAGCTCCTAGTTTAACTCAGTATTAATTTGGTAAGTGATTTACTCTAAATAATCATTTACATATAAATGATGCAAGTTATACATATAAAATGAAAAACAAACTTCATTAATGTAATTAAGAATATAGGATGGCAGACTGAAGAAAAGGAAAAAGAAACCATCTTTCTATGATATTTTCCTAATATAAAAGTCAAAAATAGTTTACTGAAGGACCAAATAGTAGACCCTTGTGAAATTTTTGACTATAATGGGCATAAAGACATATAAATCACATTTTAAGAGATGAAGAGAGAAGGAAAGAGAAAGGGAGAAGAAGAAAAAAGAGGCAAAGTGAAGTAAAAGTAATTCCATAAAAGTAAAATCTGTTTGCAACCTAACAGACATTTGCTGAAGAAAATTTCGAGAGCTGCACTAGAGACAGGAAAATTGGTTGTATATAAAATAAGAAAAATAATGCAATATATGGAAGTATTAAGCAACTAGTAAAATATAACCAAGCTATTTTAATACAATATTAATAGTAATGACTTGCAATTTGAAATGAGAATTAATAGGAATAACTGGAAACTCACAATGAAAATATCATAATAGTTGGGGACTAAGTAGAATTTGAAGGAGTAACAGTATTATAAAGACCCCACAGTGATAATGAGGAGGTAAACACTGATTTAACTTTGAACTAAAGTCTTATTACTAATGTAGATTTTTAAAAATACAAACCTAAACAAAGAAACCAGTCCATAATTTCCAAATGAATAATGTTATGGGTTGTGTCTAGATGTGCCCTCAGAGCCCCATGCAGTCTGAGGTGGGGCTTTTTCAGAGGTAGCTGCATCTGGAATGTGTGATGCTGGGATTAAAGGTGTGTGATTACTAAATCAGTCCACTGACTGATTGGTTTGGCACCTGCCCTAAACCCGGTAACCTAGACAGACTTTAAAGGGAGCTGAAAGAAGCTGCTAAGCTTGATTGGACTGACTTCTTCACTACTGTGTTGCTGTGCTACATTCTACCCACCATGAACTATTTCTCCTGTGCGATGCCTGTGGGCCATGCCACCTTGCCTTGGAGCCAGTTATGCGCCAGTTATGAACCGCTATAAACTGTGAAGCGAATAAACCTTCTATACTTTAACTCTGAGTGTTGGGTATTTTGTCTCACCAACGAGAAAATTAACTGTGGTAGACTAACTAATGGTCAGCTTGGAACACCCAGCTGAACTGAATTAGCATGGTGCTGGGTGTGCATGGCCCACCTGAGGATTGTTGTCAACAGCCTAGAAGCAGAACTGGAGGGGAAGATGGTGTCTTGATCCTCCTGGAGAAGCTTGTCATGCAAGCTTTCCTCATATGAACTCAGCTGTTCTCATTGTCAGAGCAGCGCAGGTGCTTGCTGTCACTGGTTGCCGTTCTTTTTAGGGGAGCTCTGGTCCTTATGTTGAGCATGGCTTCCTGGCTCCAGTGCAGAACCCTCAGCCTACTAACACGGATCCTTTATCTCACTGGTGCAGACTTTCTAGCTTCCACCACTGACCTTTAGGCCTTCTCAGTGCAGATCCTTGATAAAGACTTTCATGAGACATTGTCTTGGGCTCTAGGTCTTCAGCTGGACTTGCACAGGATATTATCATGGGATCCTGGTCCTCAGCTGGATTCTTTGGGTCTCAGTGTGTGGACAGATCTCCTGTACTTTTCTATGTTTGTCTTTGAGTAAATATTATAAAATAATCCTACAGATGATATGTTCTGTATTAAATCTTTTTGCTTGTAAGCCCTGATTGCAGCAGTAGCTAAGACCAATACTAAAATGTAGAATAAAAATATTTGTTTAATACAGAATTCCAAAAAAGAAAAAAGGGAGATAATTTGAAAGTTAGGATAAATATTAAACACCATAAAATGATAGAAATAATTCTAAATTTGACAGTAATTAAAGGCATATGGATTAAGTGTTCCAAACATTGTGTTGTGTCCTGATAAAAAACACGATCTAGATATTGGTGATGTACAAAGAGTTATTTCAGAGAAATGCTAAAGAAAAAGCAGTATAGGGCCGGGGAGTTGGCTCAGGGTCCTAAACTCCAGCCTAGCGAGCGTGAGGTAATGAGTTCAATCCCTGGTGCCGCAAAATAAATAAATAAATAAATAAGCAAGCAGTATATCTATATCAATATAAAATCACACTGTTTATGATAAAAGGTTTATCAAAAAATAAAGTTGCATTCAGAGCAACTGTCCTGCACCTTTGATTTTTTGCTTTACTTCAAATTGAACTCTACCACTGCTACAGATATGGATTTATTCCTGTGTTCCACGTATAACCTTGGAGTTGCTTAATTTACAGGGTCTTTCATTTTAAAGATACACTTATTTACTTTTAAGATAGTTAAATATTTTACTTGTTTATTTAATAACTTCTGGTTCTGGCTGTTGTTTAGAAGTTATCATTTAGCGTGAAATTGTAAGAAAAACTTCATTCATTTAACAAGTAATTTCACAGCATCAGGAAAGCTCTTAGGATCATCAATACCAAATACAAAATTTAGGCTCATGTAGACAGTTCTCATTCTTTTAGGGGAAGATAGCTGATCATTGGAATGACAAGGGAAAAAAAATCAAAGAAAGAAAGGAACCCTCAGTGCTGGGTATGGAGGTAGGCAGGTTGCAATTGCAACTTGTGTGTCCATTTTCAGGCTCACTGAGAAAGTGGTATTTGATCAAAGATTGAAAGGGGTTAGGGGGTTCACACCTACAACAGCAAGAGCATATAGCCATTGCAGATCCTTAGGAGAGGTCATGGCTGGTGGTTTTAAGTGTGAACCATGTGGGAAGAGATTTAGAAGTAGTAGAAGTTGTGGTGATGGGGTGCAAATCACAAGTGGCCTTAAAGGCTTCAGAGGATTGAGTTTTCATTCTAAAAAAAGTACTTTTTAGAAGAATCATTACATCTGCCACAAAGAAGGTACAGTGTAGTGGCACAAATATTGACATGTGATATCCACAGACCAGCGGGTGATGGGAAGTCAATTTTACCCTTAGGTCTAAAGAAAAGTTATTGCAAGAGTCCTGAGAGCTGCACCCATGAAAAGGAGTAATAGTTCCACAAAAGCTATAATCTTGGAGAAGCCCAGAATAAAGAAACAGGAGGAAATGTACCAGAACATTGTTTTTCTTTTTTCCATTGAGCTCCTCCTACAGGCCAGTAGGGTAAGAAGATAGTTTTCAAGGGAGTCCTTCACCAGTCCTTTCCTACTTTTTCTGACATATATGTTGTGCTAAGGTTGGCTTTTATAGAGCACTTGTCTTATTATAAAAAGTCTTTCCTATGAAAAAGCAAACTAATCAACTGAATAAAAACTGGAAAGAAAATAGGAAAATTATATCTTCTAAGAATTAACTGAAATCTGTCCTCCTGGACAGCTTTTTAAAATTTTAATTTAATTTAATTTTACTTTATTTTAGTGCATGTGTGCAGTATGTAATGATTGTATTTAACAAGGGAGTTGGTGCACACGCATAACACATCTTAATTTTTGTTTTCTTCCCCTTCTCCTCCCCCTTCCTTCCCTCTCTTGGTCATGTTTTTGGGCAAAAGATTTATCTCCCTGCTTCTTATTATCTTTTATTTTGCCCTTTAATTTATTTATAGTTTGGGTCTCTCAATGCAGTTAGACAGAGAGAAGATAAAATCACAATGACACTGCTGAAATCCAGATAATTAATAATTATTTTGCAAAGCTTTACTCCAAAAATTGGAGAACTTAGAATAAATGAATAGAGTCTTAAACAAATGTAAATTACCATAACTGAACCAGGAAGATATAAAAATTCAAGTAGTTTTACAGGCAGTTTTCATCATCTTCAGACACAGAGTGGAATAAACTAGAATAGACAATGAATCTAATTTGGGGGAACAAACTGAAAATTTGCCAGCAATATCAAATAACTACCCCAGCCAGTTTATGTGCTACACTGAAAAATTTAGGAAAATTGCCAGCAACATGACTTCCTTTCTCCTTAGGAAGAGGCTGGAACTTCATTCAGCAATATATGTCTTCATATAAAATAATTTCTAAGAAGCTGAAGATAAGCAATAATGTATTAATATAAAATACTGTTATGCTAATATTGTCTGCAATTTGGTTAAATGCTATCCATATCTATGTTTATTAATGGAATAGAAAATACTGTTATATTCCTATAAAATGTTTAATTATATCTGTTCTATAAGTGAGAATTAGCCCAAATTGGTTAAAAGAATTGCTAGTATCTTTCAAATCTTTCTCAGATACTCTACAAATTACCAAGGCTAAAATCTCAAAATATCACTTTGGGTTTGGTTCCATTAATTTTTCTTACTTTAGTTTAATGTGTCTCAAAGTTCACTTACTAGATAAATACATATTTATGACTTCTAAGTCTTCCTAAAGAATTGACCCTTTTACTAATTTGAAATGTTCCATTTCATTTCTGGTCATGCTGCTTTTCCTAATGTTTAATTTAATTTATATTAATACAGCCACTCCAGGGCTTTATAATTTTTTACCTGTATATATTTTTATCTTTCTATTTTTAAGTAATAGACATCTTTATATTTAAACTCCATATTTTATGGACAGTATATGTACAATTTTAGACCCTGCAGTCTTGAAAATACAGACCTTTAAATTGGAGAAGCTAATAGAGTTGTAGTTTAGTAGTTTTTGTTAAGTTTGGGTTTGTATCTACTAATTTACTAGATTCTATCAGTCACATTTTTTTCTCCTGGTTCTTGTCTATTCTTAATTTTTAACTTGTTTGGACTGACTGTTATCTGAATATTTGTTTTTAATCCCTCTGCTGGCGTTTAAGGTTCATTTCTTAGCATAACTGTTTCAGCGGTTGCTCTAGGAAGGGTTATAATATGCATCCTTCTCTTACCACAATCTCTTTAATCTTTGAACATATTTATAGTAACAAATTTAAAGTCTTTCATAATTCCTACATCCTGATTATGCAAAGATTTGTTTCTATTAAAATTGCTTTATGTCAACATGTGATTTCCTCTTTCCCTCCCTCAAGGAAGTGCTAACAAAGCATTAAATAAGAAACTAAAATAAAATAGAAAGGTTATATACGTTTTCTGAAAATTAACAACTGCAAGTCTTATAGGTTATTCTCATCAATCCTAAAGTCATAATTCCTAAAATAACCTTACTCATAGAAAATAAGGGGTTATTGAAAATATAATTCTGGCAGATCATTTGTTATTTAAGCAATGAGGTAAATAAATGTCAGTTTTGGTATTATTAGATTTAAAAAATTAGTCACATTTCCACATCAGAGCAAATAATCACTATTGTCCATCATTGCAATTAATGGTAAAATATGTTAGTCATATTTTGGTCTGGAGTAATTTGTAAGTGCTTGACATTACCATTTTTATTATGTTGTTTACATGATCTTGCCTAACACAAACTAAAAGAAAATATTATTAAAATTAAAGTAATATTAGCAAAGTAACAAATCCTCATACTTGTATAATTCTGTAAAATTATCTAATTATTATCCTGATTCCTTTCTGGATAAATCAAAACAATAGACTTCAACATTATTATCTAAAATTAAAGTAAAATCATAACTTAAAAGTAGTGATACTTTTTTTGAATAGAGTTAATTAAACAAAATATTTTTTAACCTCACATCTGTCATAAAAATAAATTCCAGGTGAAATATATGTTAAAATAGAAAATACAGTTTGTAGAAGAGAATTTATATGTTCATATATATTTTTTTCTTTTTTGCAGTACCGGGGATTGAATCAGGAGAACTCAACCCCTAAGCTACATCTCATGTCCTTTATTTTATTATTTTATTTTATTTTATTTTATTGTTTTTAGATGTATTTGACATAAGTTCTCACTAAATTGCAAATGAATACTTTAAATTGGGATCTTCCTGCCTAAGCATCTATAAGTGATGGGCGTATAGGCATGTGGCACCATGCCTGGCTTAGACTTTATATTTGAAATTGATTTGTTGTATAAAACTGAAGACAAGACCATAGAAAAAATAAGAAATATGTGGCTGATAATGAAACAATAAAATATTTATTTTTGAAAAACCTAAAATAACAACAATAACAAAAGACCAACCATAACTCCAAAAGTTTGAAGTCATGTGCCTGAAAGGAGTAGGGTGATCTGGGTGATTTTGTGAAGCTGTGATGGAAATAATGATGTTCACTGCATGAACTTTGAAATTATATACAAAGAGAACATGAATTAAAGCACTTAACCATGAAGACAAAGAAATTGAAGTCTAAGAGGTAATGGATAAACAGTGCTAAGGTATTCAAGGTATCAGAGTTTCAGTGGGAAAATATGTTCAAATCATTTGAAGCTAAGGCAACGTCAAGGAGGATTTTTTGAATTATGACGTCATTGATTATGTAATTATACGTAGTCTATCTGGAGCTATTTAAATGAACTACATAAAATTGTTACTAATTATGTCAATAATACAAGAGAAACATTGTCAAATTGCAAGATGTTTCTAATTCAATAGACATATGAGTATTATTTCAGTGACTGTCGTTAAACCAAATTAAAATACAAGTAAAATCTTTGAATTATGTATGTAGATGAAAAAAAAAGAAAAAATAGGATCAAAACCAAGATGTGAATTTCCATTATATTCTTCAATTAACTTAAAATAGCTATCATCATTCTCTTTATAAAATGGAACTCTATCTGCTTTTTCCTCCTTCAAGAAGCATTTAAAAATAAATAGTGGTTGTGAAAACACATTAAAACATTTTAAAGAACTCTGTAAGTACTGAACATGTCACACAAATGAGTTTATAATTGCTGTGAAATAAGAAAGAAAGAGATAGTTTCAAAGTCTCTTAAATATGTCAGCAAGATATTTTTCTAGTCATACTAAAATACTATATAAAATTTAAATTGTTGTCTAAATTTACAATAAACTAAAAAACAATGGTTAATTCAGGGTTCAAAGAAATAACCACAGATAGAAATAAATTAGCTACTATCATTTTCTCCCTTCTATGAACCTTAAGTTTTCCTGAAAAATAATAACTTGACTGCACATTTTCTTCTTAATTTGCTTAACTTTACTTGTCTTGGAAAAAAGCCCACTGACTGGATCGGAGTTTGAGCTAGATAAATCAAATTAAACAAGAACTAATTGGTAATTCTGTTGTCAAAAAAATAAGAGTTATTATGTACTGTACCTTTACATGCTAATTAATAATTCAGGAAAATATAGGTTGCTATCATGGGAGACTTAGGTAGCTATCCCGAACTTCAACGTCCTTTCGGTATTATAGGCTCACCTAAGCTACTCTTTTGTAGTAACTTAAATGAGATAAGGCATCCACTACACTAGCACAGTGCTTGCCTGACTCGTTCAATAAATGAGTTCTGATATTATGGTCAATTAAAGATTGCTATTAGGTTATCATGTAGTTTAATAAAAGAATTTTTTTCAAAAACTTCTGAATATTGCTGCTAAAATGTAGACTGATGAATGCTTTTGTTATATGGATGTTAACTTATTCATTCTTTGAGAATAAAATATATCTACAATGACAGTAACTTCTACAAATTTCAGAGTCCTCATTTAAGATAAGGCTTTCTTCTGTACTTGTCAAAGCATGGCTCTATGTATCATCATTTGCCCTTTGAAATCACATCTATAGGTACATAAACATATTATAGACACTGATGTTCATTTAGAAAAAAATTTGTTCTGAGTATTATTATCTTGAGAAATTATTATATTTAAAGCTATGACTTTTTCTAATTGACTCTTTGTTATATTGTGCAGCCAACTAAGACTTGAACTGCTTTTAGAAGGTATTTAAATGGTCAACATTATATTTCATTCTTTTGAGCTGAAGCGAAATTGTACCACACTTTTAATGAAGTAGGTCTTGTATTTATTTTAGGATAAAATGAACATAAGATTTATTGTAGGATTTACAAATTCTATAAGGAACACACAAACTCAATAAGTAGATTTATATGAAATCATTTGTAAAAGAGTACATCAGTGAAACACCTACTGAGGTACTCTAAATTTAGCCAAAGCAACTATGGATCTACTAATTATTTATTGGCTCAAATATTTTTTGTTACACAATTTAAACATAACACTTTTGTCTTTGCTATCATCGTGTCTTGCTTGAATTTCTCCTTTGCTTTTAAATATTAATATATGCATCTTAATATTTATGTATTACATAGTTTTGTAATAATACATTTTTCATATTTCAAATTATTTTTCCTAAATATTAGCCCTTGCTATTATTTCTAGAGCAAGAAATTTTAAAACTACTTAGCTTGGTGTTATAGTAATTCTAGTGTCTTAATATCGATTGCTTATATACAAGATGAAGGTGGTTATTTTCAGAGTGTCATTGCTTTAGTGGCCTTGTTTAAACTGCTCAGCAAAAAAGACCAATCCGAGTGTCTGTTTACTGCATTATAAATTGCCTGTATGTTGTTTATTGGCATTAGAGACAGACTGAAAAATGGATTCTATAAGGTGGAACTTCTTGAAAGTGTAAATTTCTGAGGTCCTAGAACATCACAGACCCTAGAGAGATCTGCTTTGCCTTGGGATGTAATTTAAGGGCTCTGTTCATAATATTGCAGGAATTTCTTCTGCCAGACTCTTGTGTGATGAAAGAGAAAAATCCCTTTAGGTTCTTTATGAGATTCAGATAGGAAATAGAAGTTGAGTTTCACATACAAATAATATGATTAACCTTTAAATAAATAAAAAATGGAAAATTTATTTTATTGCATTTTTAAAGACAAAATATCAAAGCTTATTCTATTTTTGATTATAAACTTTGACTAAAGCTTGATTACAGAACAGGGATAAAAATTGTTTTTCTCTTTTAAGTATGTTGACACATATATTTAATTTTTTTTATATTTTTGTATTTCTGGCAGTTGATTATCTTCTTTTCAGAAAGATAGGAAGAAAAATGTATTTTGTGGAAGTTTATTAAATGTTGCCTACTCTTGGGAAGAAGTAGAGTTTACTGACTCAATTGAATATGTTAAAGCTAGCCTGGAAAGATTTATGAATAAAATATTGATCCAAAAATTGTTTCTCTATGAAACAAAAATTTTATAAAGTATTTTGCATAAGCCATCTTGAGTGTAATATTTCTAAATTAAAGTCTTCATATAGCTACGTTAATATTTCTTTTAGTACTGATGGTAAGCATCATAGCCTGTGCACTGAAACATTTTTAATTCTTTATTTTTGTGCATGTTTGCAGTACATAATATTTACAAAGCATTTTTTTCTTATTGTTTTATTTGTCCTAGACCTGATTCCTATAAAAAGAGTTTAGAGAAACACTATTGTCCTAATTTTGCATAGAAGGGGAATGAGCTAAAGACTGCCAGTTAACTGACCAAGCTCTTTAAAATTTATTGCCATCATAATTTACTGGTTATGTAGCTGAGACTGAAACTTTTTCTTTAGCCCTGGAGTAAATAAATGATTATACCTTTGGCTCAAAACAATGGTAGAATGCTCTCAAAGCTGAATCAACACCCTGTATATATTTGTAAATTGTGCTGTTTTGTTGGCCCTTAATGTTTCTTAGTTCTCTCAGCACAAAATAAAATTATTAAGAAAGTAAAATATCTCCATGATGAAA
>RJWT010040404.1:0-12512 GCA_004365215.1 Cuniculus paca
CTTGTAAGGTTGGTTTGGCAGTCATGAATTCCCTGAGTTGTTCTTTGTCTTGGAAGTATCTTGTTTCTCCATTAATTTTGAAACATAGCTTTTCAGGGTACATCAATCTGGGTCAGAAGTTGTTTTCTTTCAGGACTTGAAATATCTCACTCCAAGCTTTTCTTGACTTGATAGTTTGTGTTGAGAAGTCTGTTGTGATTCTGATGGGTTTTCCTTTATAGTGATCTGTTTCTTTTCTTGAACAGATTTTAATATTCTGTTCTTGTGTTGAATTTCTGGGATCTTGATTATTGTATGTCTGGGTGTAGATTTACTTTGGTTATAGCTAGCTGGAGTCCGATATTTCTCACTTATCTGAATAGCATGTCTTTCTCCCATGTTTTGGAAGTTTTCTGCTAGTACTTCTTTTTTTAAATTTTTTTATTTTAAAAAGAATAGAACAAAACAAAACAAAACAGAACAAAACAAAGCAAAAGAAAACAGAATAGAGTCAAACATAATATAGCATTTCAAAACAGAACACTGCAAGCTATACAGGTTTTCAAAACATAACAACAGGAGATTAACAATGGTGACCCTAGTGTCTCTTGCTTTCTTCAAAATTGTTGTTCATACATTTACAGACAATAAATTCAAACAAAACAAAGTAGTATAAAACCAGATAAAAGTGTAGAACTTTAATGTCTTTTGTGTTGACTCCTGCTTCTTCACTGATACCTATCACTCTTAAATTATTTCACTTCACAACATCTTGCAGTTGTTCAACTGGTATTTTCTGGTTCCTTATTATTTTTAAGAGGTCTTTCCTATCATGATTGCAAGCTGCACACCTCTGCACAGTCTGAAAGTCTATCTTCAGTTTCTTTCAAGCAATTTTTCAAGCTTTCAATGGAGGTTTTAATTTCCTGGGTATCTCTTTGAATCTGTTTCATGCATTCAAAATCTCCCTTACATTGTTCATTCATGGTTTCCCTCATTTTCCTTTGCTCCTCTTTTTTAAAAATCTATGTCTTTTTGAAAGCTATGTCTTCTTTAGAGAAGCTCTTTTATTATGTTTTTCATTTCTTCTTTTACCTGAGATAGTATTTCTGTTCTAATTTCTTTTACAGCTTCATGGAGTTGTCTCTTTACTTCAGTTGACATCCCTGCAGAAGCTTTAGGTGTGTGACTCCTGATCTCTTCCATGTTTTCATCTCCTGGACCTGCTCTGCTTGGGTTGGGGTCCAGGGACTGCCTTTTGTTTCCTCATCTTCACATTTTCCTGGGTTCTTTCAAACAAGTGGGTAGTGGGATTCCAGGCACTTCCCACATTGGCTACAATTTCTCTGGAGTGTGACTGTTTGGTTTTCCTGGCTGGTGCTGTCTATAGGTATCCAATGGTGGCCACTGGGTGCTCTGGTGCAGGGCCTGCTTCTGTTTTTCCCATCCCTTGCTGGCTACCTGGGATGAAAACATCCCCAATGCTTCTGGAGTGCGTGCAGAGCAGGGCCTGCCTCTGCCTTCTCTCTGAGCTGATTACCAGTGAGCAGTGTCTCCTAAATCAGCATTCTTTTGACTTTAAAGAGTCAATTATCTAAGTGAAAAAATGACTTTTATATTTACCCACATATTAACCATGTTGATCAATCTTCATTGTTTTGTGTATATTTATGCTTCTATTTAGTTATCATTTTTCGACTGTCTGAAGAAGTATTGGGAGGAATTCAAACACCTTTTTGATAATAAATGTGAAATATGATCCCTAGTGGCACATATGACAGACTCAGCAGAATATACTACTTGAATTTTCTTATGTTGTTGGAAACTCTAAGTTCCTGAATAGAAACATGAAACCAAAAGCAAGTGTGACTTTAAGTGTTGTTCAATAAGGTAGCCATCAAAAATATATAGTTACATTGATTTAAATGAATTAAAATTAAATCCCCACTTCCTGCATTGGCTATCTATTGGAGTATAAAATGCACTCTCATATGTAGCAGCTGAAAATTATAAACATTTTGACTTTCTGTTTCTTTAGGTTAGGATTTGTGCAGGCTGGCAGGTGCCCCTGGCTAAGGGTCTCCTCTCAAACTTGAAGTCCAGCTGTCATCAGGGCTGAAGTCACCTCTAGGCTCATCTGGAGCTATAGAGTCTACTACCAAGCTCACTCTTAAGATATATTATCAAAATTTATTTTTGAGTATGAAAAGTTTCATTTTTTGCAGTGCTTTAATTTACTTATCCCAAGAAGCATATACTGAAACTTTGCCAAAAACATTTTCAAAGGAAGTAATGACCAATGGAATGTTGGAAGGATCATTTGAGCACTTTGATTCAATTTCATTATTCAAACAATGAAAAACAGAAGCCTAAAAAGCTGGGCCTGGTGGCGCATCCCTGTACTTCTAGTACTCTGGGTGGTTGATTCAAGAGGATCACAAGTCTGAGCCCAGCCTAGGCACAATTTAGTGACTTAGTGATAGTCTGTGTCAAAATAAAAAATAAAAAAAGGCTAGGGATGTAGTTCAGTGTTAAGGCCCTAAGTTAAACCTTCAATATTGAAACAAACAAGTGAACCCAAAGATATTAGCCGTAAAACTGCAATGTAAATTTAAATATTTTTAGTTAGCATAACCACCTCACTATTTTCAGTGCTTGAAACTCCCTGACTTTTCTCCAGGTAACCACTGCTGAGTGCATCCTTCACTGTTGTTTTTTGCTTGACAAGTAAATAAGCCCAGCTTTTTTGTCTTAGCTTGGATAGTCTTTGCTTTATCCTATAATAGGACACAGAGCTAGCTAGAACTGAGAAAAGAAAGCCTCCTATCATGACTCCCTTTGGGGCTGGATTCCTACTCCTGCCCTCAGGGATTAAAGATTGACCTTGTCCTCTGAGAGCATTACCCAAAGAAGTTAGAATAAATCCAATCCCAAATAAATCTGGTGAGTTCAGAACAGAGGGGGAATAAGTTTAACTGTCTTGGTTACTTTCCCTTGTTACTGAGACAAACACCTGACACCCAAAATTAGAGGAAAAAAGGTTTATTTAGCTTACAGTTTCTGGTGGTTTCAGTCCATAATCAGCTGGGTCCAAGGCAGGGTGGCATGGCACTGGGGCAACACTTCAAGACAGCAGCCAGAGCAAAAAGAGAAAGTGCAAGCCTCTTCTCCCTTACATTGTACACAGGCCCCTCCCCCACCTTCAGGGTGGGTGTAACACTCACAAAATGTCCTTGCCCTCCTTTGCGCAGGATGAGGATATTTACAAAGAACCCTGACTCCCTGCTGAGTCTCTCAGTTAAACTTCTAAACTTCTCAAGTTGACACAGTGTATTAACCATAAGATTAACTAACAGATTAAATTTAACTAGCAGATTTAATAGTAGTCCAACATTTCAGTCCTCCCCATCAGTTACATCAGTCTCACCCACTGATCCTCAGATATAGCCTGTATCTGTCTTCTGTGAAGTAGGAATGTTTGAGATTTGATAGGGCTTAGGGGAAATCTTGGGGTAAGATATACAAAGCCAGCAGCTTGTACAAGTCACACTGGTGGGCTATTTTTTTTTTTTTTTTGCGGCACCGGGGATTGAACTCATGACCTTGAACTTTCCAGGTAGGCACTTAGGCTGCTGAGCTAGATCCCCAGCCCTTGTGTTTTTAAGACAGAGTCTCACTATGCCGTTCAGGCTGGTCTTGAGCTTACTTTGTAGCCCAGGCTGGTCTTGAACTCAAAACGATCCACCTGTCTCAGCCTCCCGAGTGCTGGGATTACAGGCATGAGCCACCATGCCCGTGGTGGCCTATTTTTATAAGGGGCTCTGGGATGTTTCAGGCTCTAGTCTGGATTTTACAGGATCAAATGTTTCTTCTTTTGTTTTTGTTGCTTACACAGATTGTTATATCCCTGGGAACAAGTTTAATGCCACTCAGTGTATACCCCTTACACACTTTCTGCAGATAATACAACCATTGATATAACCCTTGCCTTTGAAGTATGTCCAGCTTGGTGTTAGATACAGACACATATTGAGATAATAGTAATGAAGAGACTCCCCCTTAGTTCAATTAGAGGTTAGGGTACGAGAGAGACAGGACAGATTGGAAAGGATAAGAATGACTTCCTGAAACAGCATCTTTCAATATTCAAACCTATATGTTTCATCTGTTAACTTCAAATGAGTAAATTTATAATTTATTTTGGAGCCATAATGGAAGCCATGCTTAGTCATCTTGGGAAACCTTTCTAGTAGATGAGTATATTAACAAACAAAAATTATATTTTGAAAACTTGCTTGGTAAGTTTTTCATACCATAAGAAAAGATTTGAAAAAGGAAAATGAGCGTTGCCTGAGAATATCTATCTATCTATCTATCTATCTATCTATCTATCTATCTGTCTATCTATCATCTGTCATCTCATGATTTTGTTCTGAGAGCCATGCTTATCAACTGAGAAACAGGGCAACTTATTTGAATTTTTAATATTTCTCACTTGATGCCAAAAGTTGCTTATATGTGCTTTCATATGAAAGACACATCCCTAGAATAATTTATCCTGACTTTGATGTATTTTGTGGTACTCTCTTTCCGATAAAGTATTAGAGTAAGAGTCTGGGCTGCTTCATGTGTTCCAAGACTAACAATTTAATTGTAAACCACATCATCTGATAAAGTTATTTTAGTGAACAATGTCCAAAACATTACATCAGCTTTAGATGACTCTTGAGAACTTTCATCTCAGAGACCAATATTTTCTGACTTTGTCTTGAGGTCAATAGTCCTCTGACAGTGGGCTAAATATAATGAATTACTTTAAATCAAAATCAGGGAAGCCTCCTTCCTATAAGCTAGGCCCATAACAGAATTGAGTGACAATAGGAGGAAATGCACCTTTACATATGTAGGGGTGGATCAAGGGAAAGGATATTTGGTCTCCCAGGTAGACCTACACATAAATATCTGGTTCATATCATGAAAAACATTCAAATACAGAATCTTATGTAGGATATGATGTGTGAATAACAAAAATAAGTTCTATAAATATTGTAGTCTATATTCTAATTTTTAGGGGCAGTAGGTATTCCAACAATTACTAAAGTAGCAAAATTCACGAGATAAATTAAGGCTGATTGAACCAGCTAAAAGTGATTTGTATTTCAAATAATCTTTTTCCACGTTTATCAAGCTGTGTGAGGTAGTAGTGATTCTTCCTAAGATAGAGTACCATATGTCATGCAAAATATTGTCTTTCCTAAGAATTCTGCCATTTAATCCTCTGTTGTTCCTAATCCATTTGGGTGCCGATGCTGATATTGACTTTTGGGTATTTTTGAATATGCTGCTATGAAACCGTGTTATACCCTGGTGATAACTAACTTCTTTCTTCTGCAATGAGCTGGCTGTGACTTTCAGATCTTTGCTTGTGATAGTCAATCTCTGCATAAAGAGCAGTGTGCCCTGTAGTAACATAAGAACCGCACACAGGCATCAACGTGTTGTCCCAATTCTGATGCAGACAGGAAAGACCAGGGAATGACTTCTCCAAGGAGGTATAAATCAGTGAGCCAAGTTTTGAACCTCAGCCTATCTGAATCTCAGAGCTTCCGTTTGCTATCTCAGAGTTTTGTACTTTAGAACTCTAAACTAAAAGATCTGCTAGAAATTTGTTCTCAAATATACTTGAATTTATGCTTATTCCTCTTGGTCCTAGTACTGTTATTTCATAATGAGTAACATTTATTGTGGCTTCTTATTTACTTCCAGGCACTGTAGTAAACATTTGCACGAAGTTTCCTGGGAGGAACTCACTGTGACCTAGAAGAATTGTGTCCTGCTGATGTTTACCATTTGTGAGGAGCAGAGCTGGAATTTAAACCTAGTCTATTTGGTTTTAGATTCATATTCATAAATACAATTCTGTTATTCTCTGAGAGAAAAAAAATTATAAAAAATAATTATGCAAACCAAATTTGAATCCATTCTGTGTGTCTTAGTATCTTTTGCTTAGGCTTTTCCCTAAAAATTGCCTTTTGTTGGGTTATGTGAAATTCCTGCCTTAAACTAAGGCCCTCTCACATGTCTGATGCTCTTCCAAAACAAAGTGCTGCGGTATTCAGATGGCCAGCGTGAGCACTTTCTATTTTCTTATCTGTAATTTTATTGAAGTGAAGAAACTGGGAAAGAGGAACTGTGATTTAAAGCAAACTAAAACAAAACAACAACAAAAAGGAAGACAAACACACTCCTAACAAATGAAAAACAAAAAATAAGTACAGAAAACCCCAAATTTCAGAATGTGTTTGGTCTTTAAAGGAATCCTTCAAAGCCTATGTTTTATGATCCATATTAAAGGATGCTAATTCATTCATCGCTGAGGAAACAGCTGATGGTATAGTCCTTGGATTTAAGTTGAAACATCATTTGCATCAATAGTTTTTAGGTATTAAACTCCCCTCTCTTATTGGGTGGAGGTTTATAGAAGGACAGCTCACTTCCAAAAAACATCAAGGCACAAAAAAGCAAAGGGTGAGTATTTGGGGTGGGTTTTGTCTGCCCCACAGTTCTGTGGCTACACACTCATGGGAACACCTCCTCAGGGTCCTTCGCCACCCAATAGGCCACCAGATCTAACCATCTATCTGCACACTAACCTACAAAATGTTGAAACAGGTCTAAATGTAATGAAACTGACTCCTACATTCTCAATTTCTCATGCGATGTTTCCTCTGGTCCCTAGGTAGACCACTGCCTATGCCACTGTGATGCTCTCCTGGAAGCAGAGGACCTTGGTCTGTGCGCTCCTGAACTGCAGAAATAGGTCAGATCAAACTTGGTATTTGCTTTATTGAGTGAACTTGCGGTGACCTTGGCATGATCTCAAACTCCTACAAAAGCATTGTGCTTATTTTAAAACAACTACTGAATGGAACTTCACTCTTACAGAATTTCCTTAAAGAAAATGATATATCTGGGTTATAGAGTTTTGGCAAAAAAGGTTTTCATTTTCTTACTTTTCAAGACTTTTCCAACACAGATGTGTTAATCTAATTAGGTTTATAAATGTGCTATTTTAAAAACAGTTTGCAAACAATTAACAAACACTGATTTTTTCTTCATCAATGACTGTGCTACGTTTACCTAGAAGGTCTTTACAACAAATGCCAAAACTAAGATAGATGTCTGTAATCACATCCATCCAGCACTCAAGAAGCATTTCTCTGGCTTCTTCACAGCTCTGTGGCAGTCATATGTGCTTGTGAGAGTGTATTTGCTTACTTGAAAGTTAATTATTTAGATAATGGGCAAATTAGGTGAAAGATGTACTTTAACTTTCTCTTGTCAGAATAAGAAAATATAGTCAGACAGAAAAAAAAAACATATGTATAATAGAAAGCACATCATTGTTATGGTTCTCAAAAGAAATTCATATCATTAAACTGCAGCAGCTGGAAGCCCTTACCTCTGACTGTAGGAAGAAGACTTGAGTGAGAGCCTGTAAGTTGTGTGGTGGGCGTTAAGATCCTGAATACACACCTCTCTCTTTGCTGCCTCCGCCTTATCATTTCAGTTGATACTTCAAGTAAGTCAACTTTAGATTTTTCAATCAGAGTAAACATCCTCTTTCTGAGCACGTAAATTGATGAAAAAGAAAAGACAAGGTTCTGATCATAACTCTGTACTTCCTTTATGCTGTACAAAAAAATTATAGATCTGGAATCATTAGCACTCAGTGTCTCACCAGGAATGTGCATTCTACTTATTTATTTATTTATTTATTTATTTATTTATTTTTATTTTGAAAAGAATACAACCAAACAAAACAAAACAGAATAAAGTCAATCAAAACAAAGCAATGAACATGGTACATCCAATTATGTTGTTTAGAAACCCTGCATGGCATTCTACTTTTCTGATACCAATGACCACAAATTTGAAATTCCATCTTCCTCTTCTTCTTCAAATTCATCTTTCCCTACACACTCCCTAACTTAAAAAAATTTCTTTTTTGGAGTGTAAAGTTGTGTTTATGATACAGGGCACAAAACAACTAAAAACCTTACATTTACTGTGCTTGAGTTCTGAAAACTTGTCTACTAAGCATTCTATATAGCCCGGACAATAGCTTTAATTCTGCTCTAAAAGATACTGAGTTTGTTTCTCTGCCAACTCTGAAGAAAATGTTCTTTTGCTGTCCCCTTAATGCTCTGCATTGCCAGTGGTCCTACCTGTAAACTCTCATGACCCCTGCAGATGTCCCAGATTTTTTTTTATAGTAGTTTAAGGTCAGTGAGAAAGTTACTTACATTGCTGCAATGATATGCTGGTAATGAGAAGAAATATCGAACAAAAATGGCCATTTTGCATGATAGCTTTCTAATTTTATTTGTTTGTTCATTTGTTTTTTGTTTATTTTGTTATATTTTATATTTTTTGAGGCATGGTTTCACTATGTAGTTTAGACTGGCCTTGAACTCCCAGTGATCATCTTGCCTCAGCCTTCCAAGTACTGGCGATGCAGGTGTGCACTACCATGCCCAGCTTAATCTTTTAAAAGGAAATTAAATAAAATTACCTTGTCTGTGCTGTCAGGATCTCAATATTTCAGTATCACTACAGCAATTATTACATTAGTTTCAGACTCTTGAGCTGGATGCCAGGGTCAAATGCTTTAAGATTTAATGAGAGAAGATATAGTGTTCTTTGAATGCTGCTGTTAAATCCATTTTCTCTGTGGTGTTCTACTCTGTGTATGCATAGTATTACCGTGGGTAGACTTAATAGAAACAACTGTTGCTTTTATTCAGCTGCAGTATATATCCTCCTACAATTATTAAAGTAGGATCATTTGTGCTGGAGAGGTAGCTCAGTGGTAGGGCACTTTCCTACGATGTCTGTGGTCCTGTGCTTAATTCTAAAAAATACAACAAATAAAAAAATACAAAAAATAAAAACAAAAAATGAAACAAAGCAAAAGAAAGGAGGTAGATTCATTATCTCTATTTACACAAGTCAGAACTGAGGCAGAGTATGATGAAATTCTGGGTTGTATAACTAGCAAACAGTGCAGGTGAGATTTTAAGGTGGATCGTTGGGCCGAGGAACCTGAGTGTTTACCAGCTAGACCTTACCAGGTCAAACGGCCTTCAGGTTTAAAATGATATATATATTTTTCTGTTTAAATAATGAAACCCTTTTCTTTTGTATTTTCAAAAGACAAAAAACATTAACCACAAAATGTGGGGATCCAGGTGTGGTCAAATGCAATGTCTTAGACTTGTCCTCTGTGAGATCACAAAGGAGTTTACGAGAAGAAGGTTGGGCCTGAAGACAGCCTGATACAACTATGAGGAAGATGTGTGGGAGTGAGGAGGAGGTGGATAAATGAATTTTATTTTGACATTGTGATGTGATAAACCAGTGCTGTACATAAAATCACTGAGATATTAACTAATTCTGTTTAGCATTTCATTTCCCTGCTGGCTTTTACATTCCAATCAACATAGGTTCTGATTTTTCACATCTTTCTTAACATTTGCTGCTATTATGGACCCTTCTTAACATCAACAATGAGTTTGATGCTTCATCACATCACAACACCACAAGTAAATTTGTTTATAAAAGTGCTTCAGAAATAATAGCCCGTATATAAGCAATGACAGGGAGAAAGGTAGTTAGATTTTCGGAACTGAAAGTTTACCTGGTTCCTTGACTCCTAAGACATGCTTCTTTTATGTTATTCTTTATTAAGGTATATGAGTTGAGTCCCTGAATGAGATTGCTAGGTATGTATTCCCTTTTTGAACTGAAGTATGAATCAATGGGGCGTTGACAAACTAAAGAATTAGTCCAAATATAGAAATAAGAAAAAGCAAAGAGAAAATATGAGGAGGTAAAGAATTCCAAACATGGAGAATATATATAGTCCCTTCATCTGAGCCTCTGTTCACAGCTATAGTCACAAGATAGCAATGAACCATTATATGGAGCAGGAAGGTTTATTTGATTCCTAGAGAGAAAGTGATCTAACTTCCCCGTAAGATGGAAACATGAAACTCAGCATGGAAATGGAGGGAATAAGTAACACAAGAAACTAAGACAGATTGAGGCTACAATCTATGAAAGACAACTTTAGATTAAAGTTAAGTTTTCCTGAGACAATATGGAGGATTGTCATAAAATGGCTGAGTTTGGATAAAGGACACTAACTTTTAGTGATTGGAAAGTTGCTTAATATAGAGATTATATTTGTTTAAATGAGTAATCACTTCATGCTTTTTCTTCTGTTCCTGTTAATGCTCCTAGCAAATGAAAAACAAGATTGAGATGTCTTCTATCTATTATCATAGCAGAGTCAGCAGTCCTCAGGTTTTACATGTGAACACTTGCCTACTTAGTTCTGTTAATATGTATATCAACCTTGCACTTGCCAGGCAGGTGCTTGTGCCATTGAGCTATATCCCCAGCCCAAGGTCTATTGATATTTTCTAAGGTTATGACTATTTCATTGTTTTCAGTAATCCAGGAAGAAAACCAAAGAGTTAATTAAAACTCATTGGAAATTATATTTCAGAAAACACCTGAGATTCTTAATTTAGAAGCTAATTAGGAAATATCCCCTAGATTTTCCTCAACCTTATTTCTTGGTAAAGGGTGTGTTCTCAGAATTACTAATTTGCAAATCCAAGAGAACACATTATTATTTCCTTCTTACCAAGACTGGGCTTGTGCTTGTGCTTATCTATCCAAGTGCTTAGTGGATAAGATTTTTTCTGGCATAAGTTAATATGGTATGTGCCTATTACTGACTGTATTACTTAAAATCTATTTAAGATCTAGGTTTAGCTATATAGGTACTGAATAATCTGAGAACAAGAATAACTAACTTTCTCTTTTTGTTTCCAAGGGTAAACAACCCCAGTGTGTGTAAAACGAACTCAAGAAATTAGTTTCATATGTAAATGTATTGTGGAATAAACAAACAGGTATTATCTCCATTTGACCTCTGTACTTTCTAACCAACCACTACTGACCACGGTGTCATACTCTGTTTTAAAACAAATTAAACCAGTCCCCACACGGATCTCTCTTTTCTTTCTGATTCCTCTTGGCTTTGTTTTATTTTTGCCAAGAGACTATATATATAGCTTTCCTGACCTTTTCTATTTCATTTATCTGAAATATGGATTTTCTCCAGTGATTGAATATCACTTAACATTGTCTTATGCATATATACTCTTCTATCCATATGCTGTGTATCTGGGATTCATGGCCTTCTCTTTTATCCCTACTGCCTTTTATAACCAACATTCTTTTTGCTTTCTTCAATATTCTACTGCATGTACCCACTTACAATCTCCTAAATAGCTCCCCAATATTCATAGAGTAATCTGTTACTTTTCTGCCCTTGCATGATTTTTTTATCCAGCTTCCATTATTCTGAAGTACTGTAAAACTTCATTTGATTGGTAGCAATGACACTTAATTTTGTTTTCTTTTTCTTTTGTTTTCTAGTTGAATTTCTGCCTTTGTGAATTGACTTTCTTTTGCCCTTTTGTTCATGAGAATCCTGATGCGTCCTTATGTATTTGAATATATTTTTATATAAACCAATTGGACCTAACAGATGTAAAGAAAACACTTTATCTAACAATAACAAAATCCACATTTCTCTCAAATGAACAAAGAATATAGTTTAAGATAGACTATGGCTATAAAAATTAATAAATGAAGGAAAATGAAATCACACCTCATTTCTTTTTCTATATCAGTGGGATGAAACTAGAAATTAACAGAAAAAGCTGGAAATTTAAAGGAAAACTTAAAAAACAGGTAACAGAGCTCTAGTAACTAAAACAGCATTGTTCTGGCATACAAGGGACATAGTACAATGAAAAAGAATGGAAAACTGAGAAATAAATCCATATATTTACAGTCAACTGATTTTTAACAAAGTCAGTAAGTATATATATTTGAAAAAGGAAGGCCCTTTCAATGAATGGTGCTGGAAAAATTAAATTTTCATATGCGGAAGGAAGAGACTAGACTTCTACCTTTCACCATATACAAAAGTCAATGCACATAGTGATAGACTTAAATGTAATACAGAAAACGTGGATGAGAATAGAAACAAATGTGGGAGCACCTCAAAACACAGGTCTGGGAGAATACACTGGATATACCTAGAAAAGCACAGGCAATAAAAGCAAAAATTATCAAATGAGATTACATCAAACTGAAAAAATTTTGGACTGTAAATGAAACAATAGAGTCACATACACATACACCAGAATATTATTCAGTTGTAAAATTAGGAAATTTTGGATATGTGACAAAACAGGAATAAATCCTGACCAGATTAGGCTAAGTAAAATAAGCCAGAGTAAAGCTACAAGTATGGTATGTTTCCATTTTTATGAGTTATTTAGAATGAATGAATTTATGGAGTCAGAAGGTTGAATGGTGTTACCATGGCTGGGGGTACTGGAGAATGGTGAGCGATTGTGTAATGGATATAAAATTTCAGTATGAAA
>RJWT010040405.1:0-12504 GCA_004365215.1 Cuniculus paca
CACCAACAATAAATGCTGGAGAGGCTGTGGGGAAAAAGGAACCCTTCTCCACTGTTGGTGGGAGTGCAGACTGGTGCAACCACTGTGGAGGTCAGTCTGGAGGTTTCTCAAAAAGCTAGGACTGGAAGTCCCATTTGACCCAGCTATTCTGCTTCTGGGCATATTCCCAGAAGAAATGAAATCATCTTACCACAGTGATATATGTGCACCCATGTTTAGAGCAGCACAATTTGTAATAGCCAAATCTTGGAAAAACAACCCAAATGCCCATCAGTTGAGGAATGGTTAAAGAAGATGTGGTACTTTTATACAATGGAGTATTATTCAGCTATAAAAAATGATCATGTGGAGGCTTTTATAGGTAAATGGATGAGACTTGAGACCATACTCATAAGTGAAATACACCAAACACACATGTGTAAACACCACATTGTCTCCCTAGTGTAAGAAACTGACTCAATAAGATACAAAATTCCTGATGAATATGGAGAAATGATTCTGAAATCCAATGGTGCTTTTATTCTTTGATTTGATTGGTTTAAGTCCCTTTCCTACTACTTGAAAGTAATAAGTGAGAAGATAGGAACAGCTCTTTTGAAAAATGAGACACTACAGTAGCCATTGCTCATTTCTTGTTATCCGACTTAAAGACCTGTAATGCTATTCTCTTTTATCTGGTTTTATACTACTTTGTTTTGTTTGAGTTTATTGTCTGTAAATGTAAGAACAACCATTTTGAAGAAAGCAAGAGATACTAGGGTAACCATTGTTAATCTCCTGTTGTTATGTTTTGAAAACCTGTATAGCTCGCAGTGTTCTGTTTTGAAATGTTATGTTTGAATCTATTCTGTTTTCTTTTGCTTTTTTTGTTGTTTTGTTTTGTCCTATTTTCTTTAAAATAAAAAATAAAAATAAAAATTTTTTTAAAAAGCTCCATTCTTTTTTCAGGCAGGATGGGCAAAGTTGACCAGGGTTACAGACACTGGTGGCAACGCTGCCCCGCATGCCACCTGGCTACGGTCCCACCAGGCCCCAAACCAGACCCAGATGGGATTCTCACAGACCCACTCCGGCCCACTGGGATGCCTCAGCTAGTTTGCCCACAACTACACAGACCTCTCAGGTGACCTCCCACCAGAGACCTGCCAAACCCCACCACTCACTTGGTCACCAACATGTACTCCAAGGCATGGGTTCTTGGGCCTCTGAGTGACCATTAGGACACTTTGGGGTCCTTTGCATACTTTGATGTCCCATCTAGGCAGCTCAGAGATCTAACTCAGGTTCTCAAGTAGCCAGTATGGAATCCAGTTCAGAGCAAGGTAGAGTGGGGCCTCCTTCAGACCCTTCAGTAGTTCCCCAAGAGGAGATTCAGGGAAGGTGGGAAGAATTTCTGTACCTACCTTTCATTGCATAAGTGGACCTAGTCTAGTTCACTTGCCTTTGGCTTTCTCACCATCATTAGCAAGAATTTGGCCTATCTCTCCTCCTGGGGTATTGCTCACCTCCCTTCCTAGAGGTCAGGACTCTATACCTCCGTCCAACGCCTCCCTGATTTGCCTGGAATATATAAATAAGCAGGACTGGCCTCTACCAGTTCACTGATACAGGAAGAAAAAGCCTTAGAGAAGGAGCCAAGATTCAACTACCCTGCGGAGCCAGCTGTAAGGGCATGCTAGAGGGGAGGAGTGTGTGCGTGTGTGTATCTTGATAGGAGTTCAGGCTGCTCTTGAACTCGTGGTGATATTCCTGCCTTAGCCTGCCAAGTGCTAGGATTACAGGTGTGTGCCACCAGGGCTATTTCATATATTGAAGCAGGCGAAGGAAGGGGAGAAGAGGGGATATGTTGAAGAAGGGGAAGGAAGGAAAGAGAGGAAAAAAAAGATTAAGTAGAGGGATTATCCATAAGAGATTTCCTGTTAAGTTCAGCAAAGGAGCCACCAGTCAAGGCACAGTTAAACTGACAATATGTCATTATATTCATAAGCCTAGAAGTTGGTATTTTTTTTTACTATCTTACATACCACAGCAGAGTAAGTACCAAAAGCAGCAAATGAATCCTGGCCCGCGCAAATGAGTCTTAACTACATCCATGAAAGTCAACTGAGAAAGACCATATGGAAACTTGGTAACATGAGAGAATGGGGGAAAGACACGTTTGTAATTGTGCTCTAAATTGTACATTTCTAAATATGAATGAAATAAATACAAGGCTATTGTCTAAAAGCAAAGATAGTAAATAGGAACTGTTAGCAAAGTAAGACTTCTAGTTCTTACTGTCTTGTTGATTTGTACATGGCATTGGCTGAAATCATTTTTACTCCTGAGTTATTCCGAAGGGAGTACAAGACATGATGCCCTATGTTATGGTTTGTAGCTAGATGTACCCCCAAAGCCCCATAGGTGTGGCTTTCCTGAGGTGGTTGAATCTAAGGTGTGTGATGCTGGGTGCGAGTGCTATCTGCCCAAAGAGTGGGTAGCCTGGAAGGGGTATAAGGGACAGGAGGGGTGCTGCTGCCACTTGCTGCTTGCTCCTTTTGGTGCCTTCTGCTTGCCATGAACTGTTTCTCCTCTGTGATGCCCTCTGCCATGCCACCCTATGTTGGAGCAAGCCAACTATGAACTGAAACCTTTACAAACTGTGCTACAATAAACCTTTCTTCCTTTAACTCTGGGTGTTGGGTATTTTGTCTCAGCAACGGAAAAAGTAACTAAGACATCATATAATACAAATGTTAGAAGACAAAAGATGTTGGCTTGCTGACAGGGACTGTCAAAAGGCAGTTCTTACTATTTATGTATAAATTTTCCAATCCTGCATATTCCTCTTTAGCCAGTCTTATTCTGTTTGTTCATTAATTTCCTTTTTAAGATTTCATATTGTTACTCTAACTTACTGGTTTTTATGTTAACCTTTTACCACTTAAAATATATAACCAGTATTCTTTATATTAATCATCTAAGTTTCATAACACTATTATCATGTAGGTAAGAAAAATAAAACCACAGGGCATGGTAGTGCACACCTATAATCCCAGCACTTGGGAGGCTGAGCCAGGAGGATCACCACAAGTGCAAGGCCACCCTCAGCTACACAGTGAGTCCAAGGCCAACCCAAACTGTGTAGTGAGATCCAGTCGAAAGAAAGAGGTTAAAATAAAATTTCCAAAGTCACACACTAAGTGGAAAAGTTTAAGATGTATCTAAATTAACCTATACTCCTATTGATTTGATTGTAACAGCACCATTGGCTAACTCTGGTATCTTAGTACCTAGCAATTGTATTAATCAATGAGTAAATGGATGAGATTACATTTTTAGAGGTGGGAATCTCACTTTGCTGAGATGACTCCCTGGGGCCCTCCTTTGAACTTTGTCCTTAACACATCTACAACAGGACCATAATGTGTATGTCTGGCTGTCAGTGGCTTACAATACTGGATGACTTTTTGTCAATTTTATTAGTAAGAAGACCAATAAGTAATTAGATCCATTCATACCACCAGCGGTACAAGCCACCTGATGGCAGTAATGCATGTACCCACCGGTGGTTCAAGCTAGGAGAAATGTATTCAACCTGCTCAGCTGGGACAGGGATTTAGTTCAGCTGAAGTACACACACTTCTCTAGTATGCACACAGCCCCCAGTTCAACCCAGGGGGATGGGAGTAGAACTGCTCATTTGCCCACCTATTTCCTTGCCTTTTGTGGAAAGAGCTCCTCTTCCTTACTTTGAAAACATCATGCTCTTATCTCTAGATATGGCATTCTATCCCTCTTGTTTATTCTCATTGCTCCTCCTCAGTGCTCCTGCCTTTTCAGTCTACCTCTTCCACCCTTTTGCATGCACAGGAGTCAAACTTGATTCTTTGTTATTCACTTTGCCCCACTGCTGTAATAGTAGAATACATGTCCATCAGCAAGTTCTAGCTAGTAACAAAAACAAACAAACAAAAAAAATTTTGGAGCACTGAGAAATGGAAATGTGAAACTAGTGATGGAACAAGGATAATTCCATAGAAGATATATATTTGGGAGCTTTGACCTGTTAACCTATCACTGTCAAAACTGTCTAAGCAAAATTCAGAGGACCCGAGTCACCTTAGCAAAGTAAGATTCCCACCTCTGAAAATGTAACCTCACCCATTGACTCACTACATAATACAATTACTAGATACAAAGACACCAACACTAGCCAACAGGTACTATTGATATAAGATTTCAAGATTGGACTAGTTCCTCAAAAAAATCCTCAACATATCCTCTCCCAGTATCCCAGACAAATCTGGAAGGAAGTCTTTGGGATCAGTCATAAACTTATACTGAATCACTGAGGATGTAATAACCGTTATCAAAGAAAACTTCCCTGGGTTCTAAGATGTGTCTAATACTAACATGATGATGAAGAGTTGTGGGGTCAGACATCTGACTTTGAGCCATTACTTTGCTATGAGATCCTAACAAGTTGACTTCCTTTACAGCTCAGTTCCTCTATATGAACCCAACTTCCTTGCAGAATTGTGATGAGAATTAAGTTTATGTATATACGCGTATGTGCATGTAGTAGTTGAAACAAAGTAAAATAAAGTTAGGTGTCTTTCTAGACTTTGTCCTCTTCCCTCTCTTAAAAACCAAAAAACTGCCAAGTGTGGTGGCACATACCTATAATCTTAGCACTTGGGAGGCTGAGGCAAGAGGATCGCCATGAGTTCAGGGTCAGTCTGGGCTATATTGATCAGGGCTAGCCCTAACTACATAGCAAGACCCTGTTTCAAAAACAAAAGGGAGGGCGGAGACTTAACACAAACTCATTAATTGGACTGATTAAAATGGTAAATTACTTGTCTCAAGGATTACTTTGGCTTATCTTTTTTAAAAAATGTGTTTTACTTTCCAAACCATTTTTCCTAGTTCTACTGAAACCTCAAAACTATTCACTCTTATTTCATGTGCCAACATCCCAAATGAGTAACTAAATCCTAAACAGTCAGCTGGGTTCTAGAGGTCTGTGGAAAAGCAAGCTTTGTATCAATACAAAAGAAAGAGATCCATTCTTCTTGTGAAGTTTCAGGGAGGAAGAGTTGTAGCCAGGACGGTGATTCCAAGATTCCCAAATGCTTCTGACTGAGGGCTTCAGATTTTGTTTGAAACAGATTCTCAGAATATCAAGCACATCTTTATTCAAGTAGAGGTACAAAAGCACATTCCTAAATCAAATGCATACATGTGATTTGTACATATTTTGTTATTTAGGGATTACTTAGTCCTCTGTTTCATGGTCACCATAGGTAATTATTGATCTCTGTAAGGGTATACATGTTTGATAGAGGGAAAAAAACATGCATTTTTCATTTGCTTTTTACATTTAGATCATTTAATTATATATCAATTTCATTTAGATCCCTACCTTGCCCTGATGAGAGCCTATGCTTGCTGATGGAAAGATATAAAGTATAGTGGCAGAACTATCCTAGAGGTTAGCTACAGGAGGCTTATAATGTATTTTTACATATTTTTTGCAGATCCCTAATGAATATTATAACATCTGAACTATAAAAGCCTCAATTGCTGGACTGATAACTAGAATTTTAAATAACACTTGTCTTATTCACAAAATGATATGAAGCTTAAGATGGAAAACTATTAAAATACTTTGACATCTAAATAATCATAAACTTTTACTTTTTTAGGTATATGACAATGATCCTAAACTTGAGCCAAAATCTGTGATCACTTTCATTAATCAAAGCCATGTTCTTTCATATGACCTATAAGTCCCATTAAAATACAAAAATATAGACGACACACACATGTAGTCTAAGCTACTCTGAAGGCTGAGGCAGGATCACTTGAGCCCAGTTCAAAGCCAGCCTGGGCAACAAAGTGAAACTTATCTCAAAAGCAAACAAAAACATGATGATACACAAATAATTACAAACAAAGACCCCACACTTCAAACACTGTCCTGAACTAATAAAGGGAGTTGGGGAGGAGTCCAAACAGATAAGCAGTCCAAATGGTTACATTTTAGCAGGAACAGCCATGCTGCTCTCTTAAAATATTGTCTCTAGATACCTAACAACACATTCTATATTCACTTTGGAAATTTTCTGGTTTTTCTTTTGTAGTTGTGTTTTTTGTATGAAGGGGTTCTTTTTCTATGTATACGAAGCTTTTTGTATGTGTTCTTAACGTTTGTCCTAGCGAAAGCAGACCTGGGCATTTTTCTGGCCTTCAATAGAGGCATGTAAGAGAACTCTAAATTTAAACATGCAGAGCAGGCACAGAATGAGAGCAGCTAGGTCACCAGGAGTCTTATTGATGCAGAGAAGGCAGCTAAAAACTTGGACATCACTTGAAAATGTTTAGCTGTGTGCCACAAACTCAGGAAGACCAAATCTTCCATACTTACGGATGGGCTGGAGGTGAAAATCCAATTCTTTAAAAGATGCTTCACTGTAGGAAAGAAAATACCAGACCAGCAATATCAAGTAGGAATGGCACACCTACTAGTGACAAGCTTAAATTCTAGGAAACCACCATCTTAAGGTTCATAAAGGAATGCAGGAATCCAAGGGTTGTGGCTAGGAAGAAACTGAAATGTAGGGTCCTCAGAAAACAGCAGATCTAAGAATCTGTTTTGCCGGCAATTTGGGCCAAGAATAGCAGAAAAAGCTAAATGAGCTACTTTTCAGAAGCTGGTATATGCTTTAAGGTGCTTTAAGAATATCTTGGGAAGCTGTGATAAGAACCAATTTCAGGATGAATACAAATGTATATTGGACATATTAAAATGAAAATAGTTTAAATGAGTTCCATAAATAAAATGCACATACTTAGGACACATTAAATAATGTGATGCAGATACAGGACAAAATTATTTTTGAGACTAGATTTTTCTGCAATGGAACCAACTGGGACTCAACACTTTCATACATAAGTAATAACAATTTTCTCTCTAGTACTTTAATGTTGGGTAAAGCCTTAAATACAGAGGCAAGAATCTTCATCTGCATTTTCATCTGGTGTATTTTGATCACAATGAAGACCTGATGAATTCTTACTGAAAAGATCTGCCACATTTACTAGACTCAAATGGCTTCTTTTGGGTAATTCTTTGATGAATGAGCACTGGGTTATGACTGAATTTCCTCTCACACATGCATTTATTAAACTCATAGGCTTTCTGCATGACATGAATCTGATACTGAAGCAAGGTAGTTCCTTTGATTGATTGCTTTTTTACATACTGGAATTTTATTCCAGTGCAAATTCCCCAATTATGAATAAGGAATGAACATACTGTGAATTTACCACATTCAATATATTCACAGCTTTTCTCACTGGTATGGATTGCAGGAGCCAATTAAGAGTTTAACACTAAAAGCTTTCCAACATTTATCACATTCAGAGGTCTCTCAGGAATTCTGACTTTGAATATAGTCTGAGCTATGACTGAAACTTTACCACATTCATTACGTACATGACTTTACCCTGGTGTGAACCCTCAGATGTTGAATGAGGACTGAACTTGACTAAATGTCTTCTCATGTTCACTGCATTCATAAGGTTTCTCTTTGGTACGAATTGTTTGATGCTGAACAAGATGTGCTCTCTGATTGAAGCTCTCTTCCCATGCATCACAGTCAAAGACTTTTTCTCTGGTGAGAATTTCTTGTTGCAAGATAAGATCTGAGCTGTGACTGAAATTTTCCTCGTAATCATTACATTCATATGATTTCTCTTTCCTAGGCATTTTGTGATGTTGAATAAGGCATGAGGTTTGGCTGAAAGCTTTTCCACACTCATTACATTCATGTGGTTTCTCTCCTGTATGAATTCGTTGATGCTGAATAAGATGCGAATTCAATCTGAAGTCTTTTCCACATTCATTACATGTATAGGGCTTTTCTCTGAAACGAATTCCTTGATGTTTAACATAGGCCAAACCACATTCATCATATTCATAAGACTTCTCATGATGGTGGACCCTCTGATGTTCAACTAGATATGAAGTATGACAGAAGTCACTGCCACACACAGTACACTTACAGGGCATCTCTCTGTGAATTCTCTGGTGTTGAGTAAGGTGCACACTACGACTGAAGACTCTGTCACAATTGTTACACTTGTAAGATTTGGCTTTGGTGTGAATCTTCTTATGCTGAATTACATCTGAACTCTGACTACATGATTTATCAGATTTTTCACAGGATTTATCAGATGCTTCACATTTATAAGGCTTTTCCCTAGTGTGTATTCTTTTATGTCGACTAAGACTTGAGCTTTGACTGAAAGACTTTTCACATTCTTTACATTTGTAGGGTTTCTCTCTGGTATGGATTCTCTGATGTCTAGTAAGGGCTGAGCTCTGATGAAAGATTTTTCCACATGTATCACATTTATAGGATTTCTCAGTGGTAGAAATGTTCTCCCATTTATTAAGGTGGGAAAGATCCATTAGGCTTTCTTTGTATTCACTGTTCTGAAAAGTCTGTTGTAGACTTATGTGTTCATGTTTATCAGCAGCTGAGTTCTGGAAGTTCATGTCATATTTATTGTCATCGATATTCTGTATTCTAAGAACTCTGTGATCTGTTTCAAGGGTAGAATCCAGACTGAAGCTTTTCTCAGGTTCAATACATTCACTGTTCTCACTGGTGAAGCTTTTCTTGCTGATTGTTATTTGTCTAAACTCTCTTTCCAGGAAAAGAAATTTCCTTAGGATTTCCTGAAGCCTTTCTAATCTGTCCTCAGACTTATATACTTCTCTAGTCTCAGGAACTTGGGCAATATCCTGTTTGAGTCTTCCTACTCTCACTTTGTATGAATGTACATCTTCCGACATTTTCTGCTTAGGAATCAACAGCTTGTTCTCTTCTCTGGGTTCTCCATCTGATACAATATATAAATAAAAAATACAAATGTAATCTGTACCCTGTACTTAAAAAGAAAACTCAGAAGAAAACTAAATAATGTACTATCTACTAGCATAAGAGAAGTTTTATTTACTCTGAAAAACAGGCACAAAATTTCAACAGCAGATGTTAAGGGCATGAACAGCAGCAGCCAGGTAGGATCCCAATGGATCATGGAGTGTGCTCAGCAGAGTAAAAGGATAACTATGTAAGGTACTTCAAAACAGCTAACAGGAAACTAGTTCAAAAGAAGTTTAGGTAAGCAACTTGAATAGGGGACTAGTACAACTTGCACACAGGAGCTGAATAAAAAGGATCAACCTAAACCACAGGCAAAGACAAGAGCTCTCTATCCCACAAGAGAGTTCTTCTTTTTGAATGCCAAAGTAGTCACAATTTGACTCAACAATTCCACTTTACTTTCCTAATTCCATGTGATTTATTCTGCCTTACTCACCTGAGCAGTCACCTCTTAAGACTTCTCTATTCTTAGTTTCCAGATCAAAGACCTGTAGATCTTGTTCCAGCTGGGAGATCCCATCAGGCTTGGAAATTGGAAATCCTGCTCACAGAGAAGGAAATGGGATGTGGCAATTTACCCCCAGAGGCTACACCAGTCACCTTTTCCTTTTAACTAATGATTAAAAGAGAAAGATGTTCTGAGAAAGACATTAATTAGGAAGGCCTGGAGAGTGAGAAGGACAAAGATCCTGTACAAGGAGCTCAGATTTGTGCTCTAGAAAGAGGTGTGTTAAGCAGCAAGATGGTAACTTTGCGAGCAGCAGCATTCATTTAAACATTATTCAGACAAAATTTGTGCACTGGTGTGTACCTGTCTTCACAGAAGTTATCATTATCACCCTCCATCTGTGGCCTAAAGATAAATCCTTACATTAGATCTGGCCTACAAATATCAAATATAATTTTGTTAGACTGGAGAAAGGTGAAACTCAAGCACCTGCTATGTGGTAAGCTAAACTGTAGCAACAAAGTCACTGAAGACAGAATATTCCAAAAATGAATCTCGAGAAACAATTAAAAGTTCATTAAGAATCAAAACATGGAGTAAAGGAATGATTCCTGGTTCCTCTTTAGCACATCAGGGTAACTAACAGGTTAAAACAATCTGTATTTCAAACTGCCTAGAAGAGTATGAAATTTCCAACACAGAAAAATTATTACTGTAATTTAGCATGGCTAGCTACTCAGGAGGTTGAAGCAGGAGGATCCACGTTAGAGGTCAACCTAGGTAACAGCAAGACCTTGTCTCAAAATAAAAAGGGCTGGTGATGTAGCTCAGCGGTACAATGTTTACGTAGAATGTGTGAACACCAGCCCCAAAAAACATTGTTTGAAAAAATGGAAATGCTTATTACCCGATACAATTATACTATACATACTATATATTATACATATTATGCATAGAATCACCCCAATGCATCCCATAGATATGCACAAATAGTATGTCTCAAGAAAGAAAAAAGGAAAAAAAATTAGTTTCTGTGCATATGAACAAAGTCTATGATACCTTACTATCAGCTTACACTCTAGTTTATTCAACAAACATTTAGAGAGTGCCTCTATTATGCAAACAATGGAAAGGATGGAGAGCCCAAATGGAAGTCCATCTCCCCAAGGTCTTCACACGCCACTGCAGAGATAGCAATGAACAATTACAATATGATATAGTGAGAGAAGTACAATATTAAATATGCACATAGAGTAATCTTACTGTAGCTTGCATAATGGACTGTTAGTAACTAACTCTTTTAATGCTAAAGCAACAGGTAGTCTATTTTTTTTATATGTTGAGCCCAGAAAGCATCTAAAAGTATACATACAAGGCCTGGCTCAAGTCATTCATCTCCAAAAATCTTTCCCTTCACTTACTGTCTAAAAAATGTATTACTTGTTCCCCCTTATCCTACATGTCACCATGTAATGACATTAATACATTCTTAATAAGAGGTTCCAGGGTTCATCATTCTCACCCAATTTATAAACTTTCTGACAGCAGGGACCATGTTGCATTTATCTTGCACTTCTTTTGATTCACTTAACAGCTCTTATTGAGTAACAACTCTGTCCCCAAGTGTAAACGTATTAACAGCTACTCCATTTTATAAAATGTCATTGCTCCTAGAAAATGTGAACCGACAGATACCCCCTTGGGATTCCACGTGAGAGCCTATGCATAAGGAGATCAGTATACATGAAAGTCATTTACTGTGTTTCTGAATTCCAGCTAGGGATTAACAGTCAATTTTCCTTCTCGATACTTGTTTTAAGTCTTTCATGTCAAATAAAATAGTTTTACTAGAGTGTGGATACAGCCCAGCAATGCAGTGAGTGCTTGCCTACCATGCATAGAAGCCCTGGGTTGGTTCAATCCAAGGCACTGAAAAAAAAGGTTTAAAAAGTACTATGACCCAGAGACACAGGACTTGCCCAGAACACACAAGGGTCTAGTTCAATCCCACACTAAAAAATGTATTTATACAGTGGTGCCTCAATTCACCAGAATTGTGGAATGAATTCTGTGACCAGAATCATGGAATGAAGCTTGTAAACTGAGGCACCACTGTATATGTATGTATATAAACACACACAAATATACATATACACACATATATACCTGTACACATACATATGTAAAGTGAGCTCTACAGCACTTGGCTACCATGTGTGAGGGCCTAGATTCACTCTCCATCATGGAAAAAAAAGCAAAAATTAGTGTGACACGAAGGACCAAATATTGTGTTCGGAATTCTAATAAAAATTTGAAACTTTACTAAGGTGTTTCTCGGAATTTAGTATTTCAATCTATTTACTTTATGGTTACATTTAAATTACAAATACACAGCCAAAAAAGGTTGTCTTCATGTGGGATGAGGAGTTTGACACTTGTATTTAAGAAAATATAACAGAAAATGTCTAACAAGCAGTTAAGAGACAAGACTACAGCTTAGAAGAAAAGGGTTTACAATGCACTTAAAGTCACTTGTAACATAAGTATTATCAAAGTATTAAGGATTACTAAGTAGGTGCAAAGAGCCATGCCAAGAGCTTTACAAGTTTTCACTCATTTAATACTCACTACTTGATAAGGTAGGAACATTATTGTTTTCATACAATGGGAATTTGAGATGTCAAAGTAACTTCCCCGAGGTCACAATAGCTGGCGAAACTAGCTTTTAAACACTCTACTAGTAAAAAATAATGACAGTGAAATAAAATCTATCCCTTCCTCCAAAATACATACAGAAAGAAAACAGAAGATTAACATAGAGAGTAAAAGGTAAAACAATAGAGTAAAAGGTAAAAGTAAAAATAACAGGAAAAAAGTGATTAGAATAAAACATGAAGAGAGCCAGACAGATCCTAAGAATTTGGAGGTGTAAAAATTTTAATTAAAAGGGGTCTTGCCAGGCACGGTGGCACACGCCTGTAATCCCAGCACTTGGGAGGCTGACACAGGCAAAGTGCCATGAGTACGAGGCCAGTGTGGGCTACACAGCTAGACCCTGTCTCAAAAACAAAAAACAAACAAAAAAAGTTCTATTGCTGACAGTGCATGAAGAAGTAT
>RJWT010040406.1:0-12506 GCA_004365215.1 Cuniculus paca
GTTTTCCCAACAGTCCTAGGAGGCAGGTGCGGTTACTAACCCCTGTCACAGAGTGGTTAGGTAACTTGCCGAGGGGCACTCAGGGCAGGAGTTGAGGTCTGGCCTGCTCCACACTGTTGTTTAGCTGGGTTGCCTAGGAGGATCTGGTCAGATGGGGTTCAGGTAACATCCTGAACCTTTGGGTCCTACTTAGAACCTTAAAATCTGAAGCTCCTGGTTCTCTCCATTTGGGTCCTATCCATGTTAGTGGCCAGATGGGTCTGTGCCTGACAGTGCTCTGGGAGGAGGAGCCCGGCCCACCCTGGCCTGTTGTGTTTTGGATGGAGTCCTAACCCTGCACAGGGGACTTGTTGCCTGTTGTCTGTATGGAGATGTAACACTCCTGGGCTATGGGTATGGGTCAGTGTTAGAGCACTTGCCTAGCATGCTTGAGGCCTCAGGTTATAGCTGCAGAGACACAATAATGTGTTCTCGCCTCCTGTTGAAATCTTACTTTAGCCAGCATACCTACTCACACCTTATGACACTGGTTCTGACACTCAGGATGGTCAAAGGTCCTGCTTTTGTCAATTTTTCAGTCTTGTGGGGAAAGCCCAGAATTTGAACACAATTATTGAACATATTTGTAATGCTTTATTTCTTATACCAAATATTCTTCATGTTAATAGTGCTATTCTTGTGGGTTATTTTTGGTTATGAGATTCACATACTTTTTAATGTGTGAAATATTCCTTTAAACATCAACTAGTAATTAGCCAAGGTGGCAAGTCAGGTGATAGAGGAAACACAAAAGGCCAATAAATTAGAGTTTGCCTGGTTTTGGGAGAGAGGGCAGAGTTAAAATCCTAGGGAGAAAGTGGGAAGTATTTGCAGCCAGAGGTGTGTTGGGTGCTAAGTTCAGAAGCCAGACACATTCCAGACTCTGGCCCTGGGGTGTGACTGTGGGAGAGAGGATGGAGGCATGCTCAGCCTCCCATCTGCAGCCAGCCCTGGGGCTGGCTCACGAGGATCAAGTTCCCCCACTGGAAGTGCTGCCATGGGTACAGTGGGGCTCCAGGTTGGGGAAAGGAGGCCATGCCTTCTCTGGACTGGGTGCTTCGTGTGGCTCAGTAACAGATGCTGGTGCAGGTAAGCAGAGGTCTGTGGGCATCTGGGGCCAGCCTGGTCTTGGCCCCCGGTGAACCTCTGATGGTGAAGTACAGTTGCATTGCTGGCTAGAATTTTTGGGTTGACTGGTTTCTCTTCTAGCCTGGGGTGGGTGTAATTGGGTGGGGCGTCCATGAGTGGTGCTGGGTTCCTGGCTCACAGTAGGTTGGAGAAGTGCAGAAGGGCTGACTGGATGCTCAGCCGTTCCTGTTGGATATTTCTGTGCAGTTCTGACACTGCGTGGTGGGTGTTCTGTGAGAGGCTGTGGCACGGAATTCCTAGACTGAACTTTTGGCATCCCTGTACTCTCCATCCTAGGACTATAGGATTTGTGGGTGGAATGGCAGATCTGGTGCTGGTACTGGGGGTTGTTTTAGAGGGAGGGTGAGGAAGATAGGTTTTGTGCGTGTTTGAGGCCATGTTTGAAGGAAAGCGTTTGAACAGCAAGTTGGAGGTTGGAGTTTTCAGCCACTGGGATGGCACTTCTGCTGGGTTAGAGTGGGATTCAGGAGTTGATAGGGTGTGCTGGGGTTGTCAGGGGAAGCCCAGCTGGGAGGTTGACTGTGATTGCAGCTGGGCCTCCAGCCAGCCCTCCTCTGGGAGCCTTATCATGTGCACCTGTAGACATGTGCAGCACCAGGTACTGTGGTTGGGTACAGAAAGGACACTGGAGGGACCTTGCTTCCCAGGCAGTCTGGGCAGGAAGTATAGGCTTCCTGGGAAGAATTGATGTACAGTAGCCAGGCAGAGACTGGAGCAGTGGGAAGCCATCTCTCCTTGTAGTTCCTCCAGATGTTGCCCCTCAGGTCTGCACCAGTGGTTAAAAGTGGAGATCCTGCCAGGCATGGTGGCTCATACCTGTAATCCCAGCACTTGGGAGGCTGAGACAAGAGGATTACTGCTTGCTTGAGGCTAGCAGGCCTTCGTAGTAAGTTCAAGGCCAGCCTGAACTACATTTAAAAAAAAAAATGGAAATCCTGCCTCCCTTCCCATATTCCCATTGGATAGGTCTGGGCTATGCCTGGGAAGATGTATTTTTAATAAACACTGTCACCCTACCACATCCCTGTACTTACAGGGATTTTGAAGTGTGCTCACGTTTTGAGGCTCCTTCATTATTTTGCTCCTGCAAGGAGTGCCCCTCCCAAGCCTCAGGGGGGTCGGAGCTCCTTTTTGTGCACCTGCCATCAGTGTGGCATCCATCTTTCTGTAGTTTTGGACTCCCTTTCTTAGGCCCAGGGCAGCTGGGTGGGAAAAACAAACTTGCAGCTAGCACAAGTGGGTATACAGTAGTGAGCTGGAAGGGCTGATACATGGGTCTAGCATTGAGAGGAGAGGATCTCATCCTCTCCTTTGGGGTGGCTTGGTACCCGGGACTGGTTGCAGGGATTTGGGGGAGCAGCCCTTGAGACATGCTCGGCCTTTCTCACCTCCTGGGGGCACAGGTTCTGGGCGTGGGGAGGCCGAGACAAGGGAGTGCATCTACTACAACGCCAACTGGGAGCTGGAGCGCACCAACCAGAGTGGCCTGGAGCGCTGCGAGGGCGAGCAGGACAAGCGGCTGCACTGCTACGCCTCCTGGCGCAACAGCTCAGGCACCATCGAGCTTGTCAAGAAGGGCTGCTGGCTGGACGACTTCAACTGCTACGACAGGTACCCCAAGTGCCCTTTCCTCTGCTGAAGCCTGCCTGTGCTTGTGCCACCTGCTGGGCCGTGTGGGTCTCAGGATGTCCGAGTGACAAAGGGACTTGTGAGGTGGTGCTGTGTCCTAAGCCCTTCCACAAGGCGCTGGCCCTGTCTTAGCTCTGCGGAGGGTGTTGGTGGATGTCAGCTCCTGGCTGTCACTCAACTTTGGGTCATACTTTAGGGAGCAGGTCACACTGTCCCACTGAAGTTACCCATGACATGTGTCTGTGGGGAGGAGTTTGCACAGGCCTGGGAGAGTCTTGCGTTGCCCTGCTGGAAGGGGTGTAAGGAAAACTCTGCCTTCAGGCAGGAGTGTGTGGCCACCGAGGAGAACCCCCAGGTGTATTTCTGCTGCTGTGAAGGCAACTTCTGCAACGAGCGCTTCACCCACCTGCCGGAAGCGGGGGGCCCAGAAGGTGAGGGGCCAGTGGGAAGAGGGGTCCTGACTCAGCAGATGGGGGCCTCTCCTTAGCCTGGAGTGCTCAGTTCCTAGCTGGGTGGGTAGTGGCTGCAGGGCTTTCTGGAGGTGTGGTTGTGGACGTACTGTGTGATGCTGGGCTCCATGTGTCCCCCAGTCACGTACGAGCCACCCCCGACAGCCCCCACCCTGCTCACGGTGCTGGCCTACTCGCTGCTGCCCATTGGGGGCCTCTCCCTGATCGTCCTGCTGGCCTTTTGGATGTATCGACATCGCAAGCCGCCCTATGGCCATGTGGACATCCATGAGGTGAGATGGTGCAGGCTTGGGGTAGGGCAGGGCAGGGGAGCTGCAGGAGTCCAGGCCAGACCCCATTAAGCTCTTAATCTCTTCCAGGACCCCGGGCCTCCGCCTCCATCCCCTCTGGTGGGCCTGAAGCCACTGCAGCTATTGGAGATCAAGGCTCGGGGGCGCTTTGGCTGTGTCTGGAAGGCCCAGCTCATGAATGACTTCGTGGCTGTTAAGATCTTTCCACTCCAGGTGAGTAAGGGATTCCAGATCATCCTACCTCACCATGACTGGTAATGGGCTGTCCAAGCCCTGGATGCACAGTGAGATGAGAGAGAAGCGGCCTTACTAAGTAGGAATGGTCACTTGCATCATCCTTGGCTGGTCCAAGGACTGCATGCAGCAGTAAATTTCCTTCATAGGATTAAAGAAGGGTTTTGCCCAACCTCGATCTGCTTTGGTTTCTGGGCTTTTGATTTTGACATTGTGATCTGCTCAGAGATCCTAGGCACAAGCTGCTGCGGGCAGTTGCCTGGGACACTTAGCAAAGCCAGGCCTGGCTGTGCCTTTCACTTGTTGGGTGATAGTAGGCACCTTATTTCCTTTCCTTGGGACCCAGTGGTTCCCAGTGGACCATGGTGCTGTGATCATGCCAAAGTGATCTCGGGATTGCTGTTGGCCCGAGGCTCCCAAGCCCAGCTCTGTGCTGCTCTCCTGGCCCCTTGTGGATGCTGAAGCTGGCAGGCCAGGGTGGAGACAGGGTGAGGGTCTCCGTCCTGCCGTGGGACCTCGTGGCTGAGCTTCTTTCCGCCTTAGGACAAGCAGTCATGGCAGAGTGAGCGAGAGATCTTCAGCACACCTGGCATGAAGCACGAGAACTTGCTGCAGTTCATTGCTGCCGAGAAGCGAGGCTCCAACCTCGAGGTGGAGCTGTGGCTCATCACGGCCTTCCATGACAAGGTGAGCTGGGTCCATCGTTGGACTCCGAGATGAGGTGGAAAGGTCCAGTGGTGGTGTCCATGATGAGGGAGCCCATGCCGCAGGTGTCTCTACAGTGAGAACCCCTGCACCTGGGCCAATTACTTACACAGAGTCTGTTCCTCTCAGGGCTGGGCTGGGCTGGGTCATATTCCGCACCCAGAGGCTGTGTGCAACTTGCGTGCCTCCTTCTCTCAGGGCTCCCTCACGGATTACCTCAAGGGGAACATCATCACATGGAACGAACTGTGTCACGTGGCAGAGACGATGTCTCGAGGCCTCTCGTATCTGCATGAGGATGTGCCCTGGTGCCGTGGCGAGGGCCACAAGCCATCTATTGCCCACAGGTATGTGGGTTAGCAGGGGCCCTGCCTGCACTTGGCCTGGAGCCGCAGAGAGTAAGGTTAGTGGATGGGAGCAGAATCTGGGAGTGTCTCACTTTCCTAAGCACACTTAGTCTGTTCATGGTGTGGCAGAACAACTGGGCACACAGCCTGGCCTTTACCAGTGTCCTGGGAACGGCACGGTTTCCCAACCTGATTTCTGGTGCCCTCTAATGGCGACATGAGACGGTACTGACTTCATTACTTGGGAGAGTTGGCTCAGCAGTCTCCAACTTTTTTGGTTAGGACTCCTTATACTGTTACAGTGAGGTTTTGCATATGTAGTCAGTCTGCTGGAATTTGCTGGTGTAGAACACACATTCTCTTACCTGTCAGAGATGACATCATCTGTCATGTAGCCCCCACAGAAGTCCTCTCTATACTCTTGAAAGATGAGCTTAGAAAAGGCACGTGGTGAAATACAAAAGTAATTTTGACAGCAGTCTCCTGAAACAGTCTCAGGAACCTTCTGGGGTCCTTGAAGCACATTTTGAAAATCTCTGTTAGCTAGATACGGTGTTTCATGCTTTTAATCTCAGCACTCTGGGTGACTGAGGCAGGAGGATTACAAGCGTGAGCTCGGTCTGGGCAGCTTATAACTTAGTGAGATCCTGTTTTAGAATAAAAAGTAAAAGTAGGCCTGGCGATGTATCTCAGTGCAGAGACCCTGAGTTTAATCCCTGGTATCACCACGCAAAAACACAAACAACTCTTGTGTTAACTTACCACTGAATGTGTGTTGTACTCTAAATGCTTTGAGTAGTACCAACTCAGCTAACCCTCAGTGCTGCTTTGTGAGGTAGAAACCTGTCTTCCTGAGTCTCATCTTAGCAGCAAAGGGACAGCATTACAGTGATGTGAGTGACTAATCAGGGTCTCATACTAGTCTGTGTCCACCCCTGTGAGGAGAGGAAGAAGCCTTGAATTCTAGAAGTCAACTCGAAAGGAGCTGTAATGATGTCAACACTAATGACACAGAAGGTTGACTGTGTGAAATTGCCACTTTTGTAGGTCAAAAGGTTGAATGTGGACTCTTCTGTCTGATTCAGCGTAAGAGTAATGCATAGTACGTCAGGGGTGGCCCAAAGCTCTTTGTGTATTACTCAGTTTAATCACCTCCAGCAAGCTTGAGACAGTGCTGGGAGAGTAGAGGATGCAAAGTAGCACTTTTGGTATGGGATGGAGCTGGCTAACATCGGTACCCTGCTCCACCTCCCTGTGTAGCCTGCATAGGGTGTTTGACAAGCTGATATTAAGTTTCTGCTTTCATCCACATCTAAATGTTGTAATTATTTCTAGAAAGGCCAGTATATCTGCCTCCAACCCCTCTAAGAATGTTTGGGTTGGGTTTTGATACTTTGGGGACTGGGACGGGGTCTGTCTAGCCATTGGCATACGAATGGCTTTGCCAACCCTGGTAGAAGCCTTCTACCCAAGGCCGCAGGGAATTGCCATCCCTGTGTGGGCTCCTGAAGACGCCTCACCTCTGCACCCTGGCACAGAGTCTGCACCCTAGGTGGGGTTGTGGGGCACAGACTCCCCCCATCTTGAAAACAAGGTGGTTTTCAGGTGCAGAGTGTATTGGCCGTGCTCTTCTACTTCATCTGGGCCCACTTGTCTCCCCAGGGACTTTAAGAGCAAGAATGTATTGCTGAAGAGTGACCTCACGGCCGTGCTGGCTGACTTCGGCCTGGCCGTTCGGTTCGAGCCGGGGAAACCTCCCGGGGATACCCATGGCCAGGTACCGATCCTGGGTGGGGAAATGGGGGGCTGGCCCGGGCAGTGCTCTGGGATTCAGCTGGTGAGGTGAAGGGTCACTTCATGAGTTCAGAGCTCTCAGAGAATAGGGCTCTTGTTGCACCTGTGTAGAAACCAGGGCCTGGACTTTGGTGAAGCTTCCCTGGGCCATTGGGATTTCAGCCACTTATCTTTGTAGTGTCAGTGTCTTGTTTAATCATAATTATTAAACAGGATGCAATAGGAAGATTGCTGGACATGGTGGCACACTCAGGAGACTGAAGCAAAGACCATGAATCACTCTTGAGTTTGAAGCCAACCTGGGCCACTTAGTAAGATCCTGTCTCAGCAACACCAACAACAAGAGTACTAAGATCCAGACCAGGGATCTAAAAAAAGAACTAAAATTTAAACGCAGCAATCTGTCCTAAAACAGTCAGCTAATGATATTTTTAAGTGTTCCTCCTGCCTTTTCTTCTAGTTTTAATCTCAGTGAAATACATGTCCTTGGTGTAGCTCCTTGAGGCATTGCTGTGGCAGTTTGCTAACAATTCCATAAAATTACCATCAGGTACAACTCATAACTCTGCCGTGAATGCGTGAGTCAGGGCTGCCCAGCACTGGTACCCTGCTGAAGCCACCCCAGCCCCCATCAGGTGCACATAGACCGCAGCTCCTCCCCTGCCCAGTGGTGTGTCTGCACGCACCTGGCCAGTCTCTATGAACCCTCCCCTCCTCCATCCTCATGTAGGTAGGCACCAGACGGTACATGGCGCCCGAGGTGCTTGAGGGTGCCATCAACTTCCAGCGAGACGCCTTCCTGCGCATCGACATGTACGCTATGGGCCTGGTGCTCTGGGAGCTCGTGTCTCGCTGTAAGGCTGCAGATGGTGAGTGGGACGGCAGCCTTGGACATCTCAACTGGGGTTGGGAGCCGCCGGGCCTTGGGGTGATCCCACTAGGCTTTCTTTCCTCTTAGGACCTGTGGATGAGTATATGCTTCCCTTTGAGGAGGAGATTGGCCAGCACCCTTCTCTGGAGGAGCTGCAGGAGGTGGTTGTGCACAAGAAGATGAGGCCTACCATTAAGGATCACTGGCTGAAGCACCCGGTGAGGGGCTTCGTAGAAGGGACTTCTGTGTGTGGGAGGAGCCTGAGATCAGGGGGATCTGTGTAGGGCGCAGAGAAAGGTTGCCATGCTCCCTGGGCCCTAGGCAGGTGGCTGTGGGTATGGGAGTAAGGTAGGGTGCTGCCTGCTCTGGTCTCCTGTGTGACTGATGGGCCTGTGTGTTTGGACTTTGCAGAAGATTTGATTTGAATATCACTGTTCAGGGTGTCTGCCCTAGGAGGGGCCTGGTGGCTCCATGTACTCTTCTTGGGAGGTGGGTGGGCTCAGGGTGGTGGTTGCCAAGAGGGCGGGCATCTGAGACCACAGCTCACCCTGGTCCCAGCTGGTGAGTGGGGCCTGGAGGAGCATTATGCTGTCCCCCATGCTCGTCTTCACCAAGGGGCTCTAATGAGGCTGTCTTTCTCCTGCCCTTCCCCACTGTTCAGGGCCTGGCCCAGCTTTGTGTGACCATTGAGGAGTGCTGGGACCACGATGCGGAGGCTCGCCTGTCTGCAGGTTGTGTGGAGGAGCGAGTGTCCCTGATCCGGAGGTCGGTCAACGGCACTACCTCGGACTGTCTTGTCTCCCTGGTGACCTCCGTCACCAACGTGGACCTGCCCCCTAAAGAGTCCAGCATCTAAGCCCAGGATGTGTCTCTCCAGACTCAGTGGATCTGAAGAAAAGAAGTTGTGTTTTGTTTTGGAAATCTTATAAAACCAACAAACACATAAAATGCAGCTGCTATTTTACCTTGACTTTTTATTATTATTATAATTATTATAATTATTATTATTAATATTATTTTTGGATTGGATCAGTTTTTACCAGCATATTGCTCTACTGTACGCGAACAGTGGACACGTCAGCAGGCGTTGAGGTGCTGAGCTGTGAATGCAGAACCAGCGCCATGCTGAAGAGCCTCAGCCACCTCCTGTCCTTTGGGATTAATTTTTCCCACTTTCTCTTTGTTTGTTGTCTCAGAATCTGTGACACAAAGAAACCCATCTCCTGTCTTAGGAAACTTAATGCTGCAAACTCTACTAGAGGAAACTTTGAAGACTGTTACATAAGAACATACCTTCCTCAGAAGAGGATTTCCTTCCCTCCGCCCTTACCCTACCTCCCCACCTTTTATTTTGTGTTTCTCCCTATCTAGGCAGTGAGCTTAAGAAACAGCAGATGTGTCTTTCATGGATCTAACGGGTGTCGTCCTGACCGACGAGAACTGGGAAGAGGACGAAGGATGGTTGGACTGGAGCTGGAAGGGGAGGAAGTACTGGGGTAGGGGTTGGAACAGAGCTACACTGGACTCAGGCACATGCAGAGCAACATCCTTTGCTATGGAGGCTACTTCTCAGGTAACCAGGAGTCGAGGGCAAGGACCTTGTGGGCCAAGCACTAATGGCAAGCGTGGGGTTTGGAGAAAGTCTGAGAACAGGGGACGCTCAGGGTCCTGACTCGCTTTTTTCCAGTCACTTTCGGGCTTGGCCATAGGATGAAACATTATTTCTGTCCAGATTTTAAGATGAGGTGAGGGCAGAAATCACAGTGTAGTGAACACTCTTCATAAGACGCAATTCTGTAAATACCTTTACTGGAGGAGTACTGAAACACCTCTTCCTCCTAGAGCAGTTTGCAGAGTGCCCTTGGGGCTCTGCCTGGCTGGGGCTAGGTGGTCCCTGGGCAGCCCCTCGGGGGCCTGCAGCTCGGCTCACCTGCTGTGGTGACTTTGCCGACCCCTCTCTGTGGCTCTCAGATGTGGCTTTCTCCAGACCCCTAAAGTGGTGCATATTCTAAAACACTTTCTATTTTGCCACAACCTTGCTCTAGTCAGCGAATGTTCCTGATGCTGCTGTTTCGACATTTGAATTTTTTAATTTATGGAGCATACTAAATTTGTTTTCAAGCAAAACGTACACATCTACATATACACACAAGCTTTGCTATGTGGCTTCCGAGATTTAAATTTTAAGAAAAAAAGAATTAAAACTTCACGACCACAGACCACCTCAAACCAGAAATACCTCAGAATTTTCTACTTGTATAAGTTTTATTATGTATTTTTGTTAGTTGTGTTGTCTTGTAGTAAGTATATTTTCATGTAAGTTGGCTTTTTTGACAAGGAAGTTTTAAAAAATAGAGAAAACACATTTGTGTCTTTTAGGGAGTACTACTATTTTTGTTTGATAAAGCCCCCTTGTAAATAATTGTCATCGACTGTAAGTAGGTTGGCTGTCTGGGCTGAGTCTGAGCGTTCATCACTTTTGTTGGGAAGACTTTTCCTTCCGGTTTCTGTAGACTGTTTATTTTAAAACCTCACATTTCTTGAATCTTTAAGGTAGACGAGTTGGCGGGTGAGGGCGCGCTTGAGGAGACCTGGGTGAACTGAGGAGACCTCCTCCAGGCTGAGCAGGGCTCAGATGTTGCGACACTTGACGGGTCAGTGTTCACGATGACAACTCCACTTGAGCTTGGCAGAAGTGGCCATTAGGCCCACATAAGCTAATTGTACTTGAGATTTAACTCCTTCAGTAGGTTAGCGGCGGTGTCCCCAAGGAGACGGGCAGCACCTGCCTGCGCACTGTGCCTAGAGGGCGGTTCTAGGAGAGTGCATCTGGGTGCAGGGTCCCACCCTCTGCTAGCCCGGGTGTCCGTGGGCGTCAGCAGAGTGAGGGGCACTGTGGACGTGGTGGTGGCCACACCTGCTCAGTGTGCTGTGCGTGGCATCGTGGCCTACTGTGGCGGTGGCCGGTGCTATGGGGGTTGGGGCGCAGGGTGCTGGGGGAAGTCAGTTTGCTCCCCTCAGAGCTCGGTATTTGCTTCATGGTCTGGCCAGATGGTTATGGGGACAGGCGTTTTGTTTTTGTTTTTGTTTTTGTTTTTGTTTTTGTAAGCTATGTTGTCTTTTCCCTCAGAATAATTTTAAACCACATAACAGGCCTTACAGCAGTTGCTTTTCTTTGCCACTTATTTCTTTAAGAAGCTTTAAAGTATTTATTGAAAAGTGCCATATCTACTTTCTTTAGCTTTCTTCTCAGGCAGTGGGGGCATCTCTACTTTTCTCTCTCAGAAGAAACAAATAAAATAAGGTAATTCACTAAAGGAATAATCAGATCACCAACCCTACTAGTGCCAAACACTCAACCCCAGCTTTCTCCTTGGTTTTAGGTTTCCTCTGGGTGGTTTTCTTACCTGTGCTAGTTGGATTCATAGCAGTGCTGGCCTGGCTGAGGGAGTGTTGAGCTGTGGCTGTGACATGGAATCTTCAGTCAGGACACAGTGCCGCAGGCCAGCCTGATGCCTTTTCTCGGAGTGGCTTCCCTCTTCGCTGACCCTGTGCCTAGATACCGAGGCGTCCCAGTGGAGCCTTGCCATCAGAATGAAGTGCCAGGAGTTGGTACCTGTTTGGCGTGGCTAGGTAAAAGGAGAGGCCGAGGGTCTGTGTCCATTCCTAGGGAGTCAGTCTGTCTCTTCCCCCATGCGGGGCTGTAAAATGTCCCCCTTGATGTGTACCTGGTTGTTAATGCGAGAAGTGGGTGATTTCCTTCCAGGGGGTGGCTCTGGGGGCTCCTTCGCTCAACGCGTCTGTTCGTGTGCTGTCACCTGCTGTCTGAGGGGAGCCCTAGTTTGCACTGACGATGATGGAGACTGGGTCATGGGGCCTCTGCCTGTGTTCTTCTCCACGTGCCACACAATTTCCATTTTGGGAGGTTCAGAGAACTGCTGCTTTTTTATTGCTCGGAGTTCCATGGAAGATGAGTGGGAGTGGGGCCTGTTATCACTTTCCCCGCCCATGGGAGGGGCTGTGCTATCCAAGGTGACAGGGACACAGCCAAGGACCCTTGCTCTTTCCTTTCCACTGTGCTATTGTCTAAGCAGGCTCCTGATGGGGCTGGGCCTTTGCAGAGACTGTTCTGCTTGAAAGCACTTACGGTAACAGGGCAAAGTCATGGCTAGCTTGAGAAACCCAGGGATAAGAAGCCAGGGAAATAGGACACAGGTAGAAACAAGGGCCATTGTGTCACAGAGTCCTGTAGATGGCCCTGAGAGACAAGTGGGCAGGGAACCCCATGGACATAGACAGCAGAGCATCCTGGAACCGTGGTATGAGCCGGTGTTTTCCTAGGACCATTGATCCCTAGCACCAGGAGGCAAGGGGTACAGACAGGATGTTGAGGGGAGACAGACGTGTGGCTGGCTGCGAGGCAAGATGGTGCCAGCTGCTTTTGACTCTGAGTTCATTCTGTCTGCACTTGGGGGCGTTGGTGCAGAAAGAGGCCATTGCCTACCTCTGAATATCTGTAGGAGGTGAGGGCATCATCCTCACATGTTCAGCAAAGGGAAGGCTCTCATCTACTGACCACAAAGCTTGCCCCGAGGGGCTAGGCCAGCCCTCAGGCAGGGCTTGGTGATTGAGAAAGCGCAGTATGTGATTTTGCAGTTTTGCTCTGTGGCCTTCTCCATTTGGCCATGTTCTTCTCCTCTCTGATACTCTGTCCTGGGGCTCAGGCTCTGTGTGTGGTTTTTCGTGGCAAGCCCAGCTGTGTGCTGACTGTCTGAGTGCTCTGGCTGCGAAGGTCTGTTCTGTGGCCTCTGTGCAGTCCCATCCAGAGTGGGAAGACCAGGTGGCTGCCTCACAGCAGAATTGTGCCTTTTAAAAGTACATAGTATAAAATTCCTAAGCACTTACTGATAATACAAGGATTTGCATTTGGTTTTCTCTCCCCTAAATAATTAGTAAGCAGAAATAATGTAAGTTTCTA